>LR750237.1:448017-493554 GCA_902729485.2 Mus minutoides
GTTTATCTTTTGCCATCTGTTAATCTCTGGTATTGGATGGTCTAGTTGTCTCTGGCTGGAACTTGTTCCTTCTGTGACTCTGTTAGCCTCTGTCAGCACTTCTTGGAGTCCTACTATCTCCTGAGTCCCAGGGGCCAGAGCACTCTCTGCCAGCAAGCTCTCCTCCTGCAGGGAAGATGCCCAGAAATCTGGAGCTCAGACTTACTTCATGAGTCCTGGGGTCAGAGCCCTCCCTGGAGGCTAACTCACCTCTGACAAGAAAGGTGCCCAGGGGTCTGTGTCTCAGCTCTGTCTCCTGGTTGATGATGAAGGCCTGAGGGGACCCTGTCCAAGAATTTCTGTTGCTTATGCTGCCCACTTGTTCTCCTATGTAGACTGGTCTCAGTGATCCCAAGAACCTGGGTGTGGTAAGGCCTGCCAAGTTGGCTAGGCCACCAGAAGAAATTCCAGCTGCTGATTGGACAGGTTTCCTTTCCCCCTGTTTCTGCTGGCATAAGACCCTCTGGGATTCTTTGGAACAGATGTTAGGTTCCACTCACCAGTGATCTCAAGATCCTGGGTGTGCTAGGGTTCTCTCGGGACCTTGGGACCCTCTGCTGGGTTCACACTGAAGACAGAAAGTACAATTCTATCAGATCAGATATAACTCAGAGAACAAAGTAGTAAATAACTAGTGAGAATCTGAGCCATAGTTATGTAGAACACTTTCCTAGCATTTTTGAAGTGCATGGATCTATCAGGAAAGAGGAAAAAAAAGAAAGAAAGAAAGTTGAAGGAATAAGAAAGAGAAAGATGGAGAGGGCAATGGGGATGAAGAGGGATGAGGATTGGAATATGGGAGAAGTAGGAAAATCTGAAGTAGTACCTCAGGTGACACTGTGAATGTGGATGCAATGGTGCTGCCAAGAGAGAGAGAGAGAGAGAGAGAGAGAGAGAGAGAGAGAGAGAGAGAACAGAGAAAAGAGATGCTGTTGGCAGAATGCAGGGCCACAGAGGCCAAAAGAGTTATCCTTAGAGGACCTTCTCTGTTTGACCTTGGCTGGAGCTCAGTAACAATATTCAGAACTGTTTGTGTTTTTATTAGAACAGAAAAGAATGGCTTGTGATAGATAATTGTGTCAGATATGTGATTATAAAATAGTTTATGAGTCTTATCAGCATATGTGGAGTGTGGTATGGGACACAGTTCTACACTGCTACTTGATGAATAATCAGATAGCCACTCAAGCAAGAGAGGGTTTTTTCTTTGTTTGTTTGGTTTTGCTTTGCCATATAAAAGAGCTTCAAACAAATCAGTATGAAGCAATTCATTACAAATGGAATTTATTAAAAAGGGATTCTATTTAAAAATAATAATACTAATAAAAAAAAACAAATCTAACACATTAAAATTAGACAAAAAAAAACAACCACAAGAGAAGGCACAAGAATCACAGACCCTCACTCAGGATTCCCATAAAAACAATAAATGAATCCATAAGATATATATTCAGAGGACCTATAGCAGACCCATGCAGGCTCTATGCATGCTATCTCAATCTCTGTGACTTCCGATGATCTTTGATCATATTTATTTATAGCACCTTGTTCTTTGGTATCCTTCATCCCCTCTGGCTCTTTTACTCTCTTTTCCATCTTCCACAATGTTGCTTGGACCCTAAGGAGAGATGGTTCCCTAGACCCTGCGATGAGAGATATAATGAAGACATCCCATCTATGGCTGGTTGTTACAGGTCTAAGAAGAGGCCTTAAAATGGATTTAGTAACAATATTGAATAGAAAGAAAGGGTCATTTGAGGGAAAGATAAGGAAGACCTTCAGGTGTAGCTGTCTTCTTCTTAAGAAAAAGTTATGTTTAAATATCTTTATAATAACTGCATATAGGATTTTAAAGTATTCTGAAGTTGGAGCTCAAATGATTGCTTGAAAACCTTTCGGTTTAATGAATGAAACGATAGCATATTTCTTGGGAGGCATTGGATGAGATGAGAGATGATGGCTCATAAGGAAAAACACTAAGTTAGAATATTACAGGGGGAATTGAGGTGTTTTCATTGTAAGCAAAACTTAATTGTCTTGTTTAGGATACTTCCAAGAATATGTCAAAAACACTAGGTCCATACTCAACAACATATGTAATCAAGGTTTAGGAATGTGGAACTGCTGTTTTAAAATTATTATTTGAAATATGTCAGTGTAATCAGAATATTTTGTACATAGTCAACCTTCATAGTAAATGGTAATTGAGATGGAAGTTTTTAGTTTTGACTACTAGCTGATAGGATATTTCACACATACCAAAGAAGTCCCTTTACTGTTTCATATCGCATTAATTTTTCTGATATTTTATACTGCCTCAGTCTTCTGAAGCAAGTGTTTTAGACATGGCATATTCCCTGGAAAGGATCAAGGCCAGGGTGTGTGTTTATTTGTTTAAGAAGAGCAATGGCAGAGAAGACATGGTGAAAGGGCATAGAGGAGAATTGGGAATGAGGTCTGAAGTATGTAAAAATGTAGATCACCTGGGACCTAGTAACTGGTTTTTGGCCTCTTTGTTGTTTCTTCTTTCTATCATCACCTTCAAGCCCTATTCTTCCACCCCTAATACCAAATAGAAAACAAAAACAAGGATAGAAGGGAAATAGGGTAACCTTATCATTAGACTACTTCCTGCTAATTACTGGTATCCAGTTCCTTGGACCAAGTTTGATCTTCACGGTCAGTGTATCTAATTTCTTCTTTCTTCTTAGTTCATCACTAGTTCAAAAACAGCATCTAGCCAACAACCCACCACCAAGCAACCACCAATGTACAAAGCAGTCCAACCTGCCTCCTGGAATGCTAGCATTTATATAACCTCTGAAAAGTTTCCAGGATCCCAAATGTCACACAATCAAAGAAAATATCTGCATGCTCAACATCTGTTAGAGCATGAGACAAGTCATTCTCAGCTACTATCAGTCAGATGCAGCACCATATTCCACACTTGGGATTGAAACAAAAATATGTTCTTATATTTCTGTTTTTCAAAGATACAAAATTCTCAGTCTTCATCTTGCTAAATGTTGCAGGCTGACCTTGAAATTATCAGACATCAAACCTGCATAAATTGTCACTATACTTTTGTCAGTATCTTTCAGAAAATTGATAGGGTTAAGGAACAAATCGGCTACATTCTATAAGTAGTTAGTCAAGGTAATAAAGGGCAAAGAAAAAATTCTACATGTGCCATAGTCACCTCTTAGAGCACTGAGTGCAGACAGCAAAATTCAACAACACTGAATCATCAAGATATCTACCAAACCTAAAATTCTTTTCTTTTAACTCCATGGCCATATCACTCCTTGGAACTTATAATTGAGCCTTTTTATTTCTTCAGTGATGTAGTTACTGGTAAGAAGTCCACACTTCTGTAAATAATTCCTTACCTAAGACTCTGTAAGAAACCTTTAGTAAAAGAATTTATGTTCGCTCATATGTACATATATATTTGTGTGTGTGTGTGTGTGTGTGTGTGTGTGTGTGTGTGTGTGTGTGTGTGTATGCACCTGTACATGCCATGGCAAAACTGATAACTGTACATAATTGACATGCAATAATAAAAAATTAAATTTGAGATATGTGAACATAATCACTACTGGAAAAACTAAAATTAAACTCATAATAATTAATTCATTATTAATTAACATCAGTGGGCTTTCATAGAACTGTACACTTTCACTTCAGTGACAGACAAGTCAGAATTCCCATATATTCATCAAAATGTATCTTAACTTCATAACTTTTTCACATTGAGGAGGTATCAGGTGAGTCTATTTCCAGGGTAGAGCCCACCATTCACTCCTACACACCTACTCTTTAGTCCAGTCTTTGCTCTACGGGCTGTTTTTTACACCCTAATAAACTTTGTCTCTTTGTCTTTCTACTGTCCTCACTCAACCTCATTTCTATCTGAGAGACAAGAAACTCAATTGCAAAGAAACTCATAAAAATGAAATTCTACTTTTTGTTAATTCCACTATTATTATTAATGATATCTTTACTATTAGAAAGTTTCAAGAAAATCAAGAAGAAGGAAGACCAGCATATGAATATTTCATTCCACCTTAGAATAGGGAACAAAATACCCATGAAAGGAGTTACAGAGACAAAGTTTAGAGCAAAGAGGAAAGGATGGACTATCCAGAGACTACCCCCACCTGGGGATCAATCCCATAATCAGCCACCAAACACAGACACTACTGCATAAGCCAGCAAGATTTTGCTGAAGAGACCCTGATATAACTGTCACTTGTGAGGCTATGCCAGTGCCTGGAAAATACAGAAGTGGATGCTCACAGTCATCTATAGGATGGAACACAGGGCCTCAAATGGAGGAGCTAGAGAAAGTTCCCAAGGAGCTGAAGGGGTCTGCAAACCTATAAGAGGAACAAAAATATGAACTAACCAGAACCCCCAGATCTCGTGTCTCTAGCTGCATATGTAGCAGATGATGACCTAGTTGGCCATCATTGGAAAGAGAGGCCCCTTGGTATTGCAAACTTTATATGCCCCAATACAGGGGAACACCAGGTCCAAGAAGTGGGAGTGAGTGGATAAGGGAGCAGGGCTGGGGAAGGGTATAGAGAACTTTCGGGATAGCATTTGAAATGTAAATTAAGTATACAAAGTGAGTTCCAGGACAGCCAGGGCTACACAGAGAAACCCTGTCTTGAACCCACCCCCCAAAAAATAATAATAAAATAAAACATCTAATTTAAAAAATCAAAACTCATAAAAAAGAAAGAAAGTTTCATTCAAGTGCATAAAATATTTTCATAAGTTCAGGTCATGAAGAGTGTTTCATAATTATTGATTTCTTTTACTTTTGTTTTAAATTTAGTTTCTGTTTGTAGGATAAAAAGTTTAATTTGAAGCTTATTGTTCAGCATATAAATACTCAGTAGAGCCTATGTCATATTAAGAAGATGAGTGTTTCCTCCCATATTTACTTCTGCATATTTGTCAAACAATGTTTGACCATCACTAAGTGAGAGACAGAATCATCAAACATGTAGCTACTAGTAATCAGCCCATGTTCCTATAAATAATCTCTTATGCAAGACTCTGTAAACAATCTTAGCAAAAGAATTGGTATTTAGTCTCTCTCTCTCTCTCTCTCTCTCTCTCTCTCTTTCTGTATGTGTGCATGAATATATGTATATGTGTGTGTGTGTGTGTGTGTGTGTGTGTGTATATATATATATATATATATATATATATATATATATAATTATGTGACAAGAGAAATATCATTATTATATATAATTTTCATATGCTGATAAGAATAAAATTTAAAATATGAAACCATAGTCATTATTGAACTTAAAATAATTAACTCACTATTATATTTTACTGTTCTATATTTATGCTTTTATCAATAGGATGTTTTCTTAGTTATCATCTTGTTGACATTCCTTCAATACTCTGTCATCACACAACTATTTGTTTTTTTTAAATAATTTAAGTCTTCTATTTATTTTCTATTTAATATCAAATCTAGAATTAACTTATAAGTATCTATATTCAATATTAAAATGGGAAAGTAGAATAGATATTGTACCAAATATTTTAATATAGAATTATGAAGATGAAAAAGGTTTTAGAATCATAAATCATTTGAAACATATAAATTAATAACATAAAATCTTTTGCCACACAAGAATGGGCATTAAAAGAGACAAAATTAGCAATTAGAAAATGTTTTGGATTTGATTTAATGATTGTGTTATATTAATTGGGTTCCCCCAAAACTATATGATAATCCTACATGTAAGATATTGTGTGTCTCTGTCTCCAATTGGTTCTAATTTGAAAATAAAATTGCTAGCAGCCAATGGCTGGGTAGGGAGACAGAGGAGGAAGTTTAGATTTCCCGGACAAAGGAACCAAAGGAAAAAGAAGGATTTACTACTGCCAAACTAGGGAAACATAAAGATAATTCTTGAGAGCTGCAGAAGAACATGTAAGAGCTGGGGAAGAGCTGCCCCAGCTCCCCCCCCCCCAATTGGGTCTAGGGTAGCAAACATGGAATATAGATTTTAGTAAGTAATAACTCAGGGGTATCAGAGTTGTGGTATAAGAAACATGGACGTTTGAGAGTGAAGCCGACATTGAGCTAATTAAGTCATATGGAATATAAAGCTGTATGTGTTTGTGTGCATCTTTCATTTGAGGATTCAGACCTATAAGGTGGGTTGCAAGAAACTCATGGCTCAATCACCTCCAAGGATAGTAGAACAGATTAACCACTGCAGCAACAGCATGGGAATCAAACTCACTATTAAAAATTAATTAGAGATTCTTGAATAGAAAACACATGCTGTGGTGTGAGATTGGGAGGTGAGGAGAATTTGTTTCTTAGCAGAGCTGCTGGTATTGCCCAAACCATGTGGTTTCCCACACAAACACACAGCCTACCCCCAAGCAGTGCAGGTTTGTGACTAAGACAAAGGCATGCTAAATTGGCACACATAATTGTGTGGGTGATAGCATGAACTAGGACACAGCTAAGTCCCCCAAGTCAACCCAGACAAAGCTAGTTGGTGGGGATTTACTATGGGGCCTTCTCAAAGGCTTCTAAGCTGTCTTGAGAGTTTTAGCTTAGATGTGCAGGGAACCACAGCTATAAAAAGAGACAGACTACTCTGAATGCAGAAAGAGACAGATAGTAGAGGCTACTTGCCTCCTACAATCAGATAAATAAAAGATAGAGATAAATAAATAAAATTAACTTAATTGTGTTTAAAGATAGAAAGGAGATATGCTGATAATTGTTAAGTGTTTTTAAGTATACATGGAATAAAGAAATCCAGATCTTTGATCTCAAATATAGGAAAAAAGGCATAAAGATAGAGAGAAACTCTAGCTTAATAAATAATAAAGAGATATGAATCTCCATAGAAGGGAGAATGAATCAAAACTGATTTATTTGTTTTTAAGAATAGAAGGAAAAAGAAGGCTTTAAAGGGAATGTGGAAGGTGCTTGCCCTAATAGTTGGAGAAAAGGTTTTCATACCAACATGAAAATTTCTCATAATATAAAGCAATCAAAATATCCACAATATCTGATAGATGAACAAAAAATAATAAATACAATGAAATGGTTTTGTGTGTGTGTATGTGTGTGTGTGTCTGTGTGTGTGTGTGTGTATTCTTATTTTATTGTATGTGTGGGTATCTTAAGCTTGTGTGTGCATACACTTAAATATACATATAATGAATCCACAAAGGGGGTAAGAGATCAATCCTGGGTGTTCTCTAGAGCTCTCCACCTCAAGTTTTGGACAGGTCTCTCACTCAACCTGGAGCTTACTGATATTCTAGACTGCCTTACTGTTCTGAACAGAGAACCATGTATAAGTCCTACCTGTAAGGATTGCAGTTTGACCTTAGGGATAACCTAATAATTAACTGCTAGGAGTTATCTCAAGGGCCCCACTCTTAGAGAAAGAATAACAGGAAACTATGGAATGTAGAAAGCAGGAGAAATGATCCTTCATAGTGATGATTGGCTCCATAATTGATTATTTAATATCAAGGGATCAGACTTGAAATGATATACATACAAGTATTAGTATAGGGGCTAAGCAGTTGATTTTATATACTTATGCATATATAGATATCTCATGAAGTGATCACATACTTTGTTATTTGAATATTAATCATTTTCTTATCATCATTTATCTATCATCTATCATATATTTGCTATCTATCTATTCATCTAGTATCTATATCTATCTATCTATCTATCTATCTATCTATCTATCTATCTATCTATCTATCATATGTCTACCTAATCTACATATTTTAAAACACAAGGGCACAATTTTAAGAGGAAGGAAGTATGGTGAGTATATGGTGAGGGAATACAGGGAGCATAGGAAAGGGGAAAAGAGAGTATATTTTATAATTATATTTTAATTAAAAAATTAAAGTTAACTTAATTATACCCAATTTCATGTTTTTATTTCAATGTTTACAAACCATTTAAAAAATTTTTAAAACATAATTTGCCATCATTAAATTCTATTTTGGAATACTCCTTTTTCTGAGGAAAAATTTCCATATTACATTCTTTCTTGCCTAAAAGAATCTCTCTTTTCTACCAACACAACTTCATTATTTCAGAGCTGTATATTACCCAACTTAGTAACTTTGAAAATCTATTTTTCAAAGGCATCTATAAAGTCATTTTTTTCTAAAATTGCTTACACTTATGCACACACACACATACACACACATGTATACTTTACATTAGGAATACCAACAATAATAATTTATGAAGGTAGATTGATTGAATGTTGATTGAATGTTGATTGAATGTTGATTTTCAGCAACTTTAGGGACAGGTGAGTTTTTTCACACAGTAAAGAGTTACAATGTTATTGCTTTGTTTAATAATTGACTAACCTAGTTAGTTCATGTTATTCTTCCACCTAGAGGGTTGAAGACCCCTTCCTCTCCTTGGGTACTTTCTCTAGCTCCTACCTTGGGAGTCCTGTGTTCCAACTAATAGCTGACTGTGAGCATCCACTTCTGTGTTTACCAGGCACTGGTATAGCCTCCCACAAGACAGCTATATCAGGTCCCTTTCAGCATTATCTTGCTGNCTAGTTGGCCATCATTGGGAGGAGAGGCCCCTTGGTCATACAGACTCTATATGCCCCAGAACAGGGGAATGCCAGGGCCATTACGTGGGAGGGGGTGGGTAGGGGAGCAGGGCGGGGACGCGGGAGGGTAAGGGAAAATTTCTGGATAACATGTGAAATGTAAATGAAGAAAATATCTAATAAAGAGAGGAAAGGAAAATAAATAAATAAAATAAAATAAAATAAAATAAAAAAAATTGACTAACCTTATAGGTTCAAATGCTTATTATTGAAGGAAATAGAAAGACAAGTTATTTTAAATTTAATCATTTTTTAATTTTTAATTTTTATAAATAGGACTATATAATTACCCACCATAAGACCATCAGGAATACCAAATGTAGTTCTTTTTTTTTTCTATATTTTTGAGTTATTTACTAGAGGAGTGCTGTAGAAAATTAACATTAGAAAATTAACATTAGAAAATTTAAAAATTAAACATTCTGAAAGCAAAGAAAGCTAAACAAAATGTTCTGTTTCCCAAAGAATATCCAACAGATAATATTTGAAAAAGAAACTCAGTTTACAATCATGTGCCATTAACCAAACTACAGAAGGACTGAGCTAATTTGCCAACATCTACCCAAGAAGAGAACTCAATACTATGTCCGGCCACTGGAAACTCATGCTGGTGCACAGTACTACACTGACAAGCTGAACTCTCCAGTGAACTTGGATGATTCCTCCACACCATGTTTATTCATTTAGAACTGCTAAAGGAAAAATATAGCTCTTTTCCCAAAGAAAAGATGAAATAATTCATTTCAGTGTCTACTGTGATAGACAATAATTCTCGTTAGGTATAAGTTTTGTGAACTTTTTTCTGTTAGCAACAAAACACAGGAAGTATAAATCTGTCAAAATTTTAACATACCGTTTCTAAGATTCTGAAGCATTAGCAGAAAAATAATAAAGGCTTACCTCGGAGAACGATGTATACTTCCAGAGGTGAATTATCCATACACAAACAGTTATGGTTGGTGTCTACTTTGTTCTAGGTCTCTGTGAATCTTTCATTAAAGACAAAGACTTTATGGAGGTCATGAAGAACTGAACATAAATGATTTAGGTCCATTTATGTGTCTTTCACAGAAAGGCTTTAATTGACATTCACACTGCCATTTTGAGCAGCCGTCTCTGTAACATTCAATTTGCCTTGGAACCAAGAAGTGTTACAATAAAATATGACACAATTTTCCCAAGGTTTCTAGCAGAACACAAGGGCAATTCATGGTTATCTGCTATGGAAAGGAAAAGATGAAAGGGATAATCATTGATATGATTTTCCTACAACAGGGGATTGTGATGAGAGGAAAGGAGGAAGGGAGAGAGAAGGGGAGGAGGGTGAAGATTAAGATTCTGGTGGCATTTCACTTTAGAGTCACTGCTTTGAAAACTACATATACCTCATGACATAACATTTATTTTATTTAATTGGCTATCCTTGACAAACACATTACCAGTGGTCCCTGACTAGACTAAAGATGTATTTCCAGATTCTTGGTTCTTGTTTTAAAAAAGGTTAAAGAAGTACATATAAATAGCAAAATAGTGAAATATTTTACTGAGAAGTAAATGAAAGTACATTTAAGATACACTGCAAGAGAGCAATCGGCTCTGGGTAAGAGTACTTCAAGGGCCCCGGGCTCCTCTTTTGATGTTTGGCATGGATGTAAGAGAAGGAGTTGTTTTATAAGCAGAGAGGCATGCCTGGATTTCTGGTGTATTGATAGGCTTGAGCTCTCTTAGTCTTTTTTCATGGTGTATATCACTTCCAATAATGCATCTGATTTTAATGATATGTACACCCAATCATTCATAGGTAGATGGTAGCAAATAAGAGACTTCTCCCTAAAAGATTACTCAGACTTATTTCATATGTATCCCAAACTAGAGAAAATTGGATCATCCAGTTGTCCCATGTCTTTGGGTATATTCTTGGAAATATTTGAATAGAAATATTCACACAACTATAGGAAGTTACTAAGAGTTTCTAGGGGACTGCAGTTAGAAGTAGCTGTAACCTTTTGTTTGTAGAAGGGTGGTCATCAAGTGAGTGCAGAGGGGGTTGCTAAGGTGCTAACTGTTATGTCGGCTCAAGCCAGTGGAATCCCAGATGGCTACGATTCCATGTTTGTGTGCCCCAAGAAGGTTGGATAAATGTTTTCAAGTAGAACCAAAATACAGTTTTATTTCAGGTGTTGGCTCATGTTTTCATTTTCTTATTTCATTTTTATTAAATTTTATTATCAAAAGTAAAATAATTTACTTCTTCCTTCCCATTTTATCACATTAAGAAATGGTTTTTAAGGATTTCCCATTTGTAATGCTGTGTCACTGTTTTAAGTATAATGTGTATGCATATCTAGGATGCAAAAAATAAAACAAAGTAGTCAGAGATTAAGCACTAAGACCATCAACAGAAACAGTAGAAACAAAGTCATGGAGCAACAAAGATTAAATTAGCTAGGAACAAATAATTTCTTCTCATAGGAAAAGAAGACATACAAGTACCTCATTAGTGACTACAGTGATAAGGGAGAGAATTTAAGTACACAAGTGAATGACATATGTGTTTTATATATTAGTACAGACATGTAGTTTCTATAGATAAATATTGCAGTTATCTCTATCATTGTTTTTAATTAACAAATACTCTTGAATGTTTTATACTACAAAATATTGTTTTGAAGTAGGCACATGTTGTACAATGGCTAAATCAAACCAACTGACATATACGTATTCAGTAATTCTAAATTATATACAGATTATTGCTATCTTCACTCATTTAACTATGCCATAATCTCTTAAATTTACTTCTTCAGGACAGCCTCATTATATGACATAGTGTGGTCTTGAACTCCTGTCTTTCTGTTTTAGCTTCTAGAGTGTAATGTTCCCAGGAGTATACAACCACACCACACCCAAATTCTAATGGAAAAATGTATTCTTTTTCTCTTCTTCCTGAATGTGTAATACACCAGAAACTACCACTCTACACTTAACTTGTCTAAACTCAACCTTTTCAAAATGAATCTGTTTGTATCTGGCACATTTCATTACCTGGGGATTGCTTGTATCTGGCATATTTCATATGAAAGAATGTCATCTGGGGAGATTGCTGTTATGGTAAATGTCAGGCTTCTCTCCTTTTATGGGAAGAGAATTCCAGATATAGATGATATCCTTACCTTTTGTGTCATGATCAGCAAGATACTGACAAGAAACAAATTCATCACTTATAGTTCATTTTGACTTATGGTTCACCATGATACAAGGATGGCACTGTTCATAAAAGCAGGAAAATGTAATAGTACTTTCTCACATTGCTGGGAGTCACTACAATTATCATCTCCTAACTGGTCTGCACGATGACATTAAAATATCACAAATTGATGACTAGGTATTCAAATGATGGCATCATTCAGGAGGATATTTTAGATTCAGACTATTCCAGTACTTTGGTGTCAGATCACAGAACTCATATCTTAAGCTAATGCTACAAGTACAGGTTCTATGGTCTCTTCTATTAATTTTGTCCTTTACAAGTTTTTAAGTTTTTCTTACTTTTGATTTTAGTTTTCAGTATTGTATGAAGTAATGATCTAATTATATTTTACCTATTGATATCCAAATTAAACACTATTATTTATTTCAGAGACTATTTATAGCACATTATTTATTCTTGGTATCATTGTTGAAAATCTATTGGCTAGAAGTGTATGTACTTTTGAATGCAATTCTATTTAAATCACTGTTTCTCATTTTTATGTTAGTAATAAATTCATTAAATATTTGTATTTTCACTACTCACATTTACAAAATAGTGTTTTAAACACAGTGTATTATAATATCATTATTGGTTTTGTATGCCTATTATTTTATAACACTTTCACAGAAAACATATTCACATGTGTTGTTAACAGATTTATGGTAGATTTGCAAGAATCTGCATACATTAATATTCTTCACCAGGCACCACCATACTCTGGTAATTTCAGAGGAGAGAAATATATATATATATATATATATATATATATGTAAAAGGTGGAAACTTTAACATAAATTTCCAGGTTAGATGGGATAGATGCGGTGACAAGTCTGGTATAATTCTGATAGGTCTGCCTTTATATGTTACGTGACCTTTCCCCCTAGTGCTTTTAATAGTCTTTCTTTCTTTACTGCATTTGATGTTTTGATTATTATGTAACATGAGAAATTTCTTTACTGGTCCAATCTATTTGGAGTTCTGTAGGCTTCTTTTGATGTTGATGGGCTTCTCTGTCTTTAGGTTAGGGAAGTTTTCTCCTATAATTTTGTTGATGATATTTACTGGCTCTTTAAGTTTGTAATCTTCACTCTCTTCCATACCTATTATCTTTTGGTTTGATCATCTCATTGTGTCCTGGATTTTTGGATATTTGGGGTTAGGAAAATTTTGAATTTTGCATTTTCTTTGACTGTTTTGTCAATGTTTTCTATGGCATCTTCTGCACCTGAGATTCTTTCTTCTATCACTTATATTCTGCTTGAGATGCTTGCATCTAAGACTCCTTACTCTTTCCTAGGTTTTCTGTCTCCAGTGTTGTCTCCCTTTGTGATATCTTTATTGTGTTTATTTCCATTTTTATATGCTGGATGGTTTTGTTCAGTTCTTTCACCTGTTTGGTTGTGTTTTCCTGTAATTCTTTAAGGGATTTTTATGTTTCCTCTTTAAGGGATTCAACCTTTTTACCTGTGCTCTCTTGTATTTCTTTAAGGGAGTTATTTATGTCCTTCTTGAAGCTCTCTATTATCATCATGAGATGTGATTTTAAATCAGAGTCTTGCTTTTCCAGTGTGTAAGGGTAACCAGGGCTCACTGTGGTAGGAGAACTGAGTTCTGATGATGTCAAGTAGCCTTGGTTTCTGTTGATTATGTTCTTGTGCTTGCCTTTCACCATCTGGTATTCTTCGGTGTTAGCTGGTCTTGCTGTCTCTGACTGTGGTTTGTCCTTCCTGGAAGCCTGTATATCAGTATTTCTGGGAGACCAGTTCTCTCTGGGAAAAATTTAGGTATGGAGGACTGTGATACAGGGTCAGCTCTGGGTTGCAGACAGAAAGCAGAAAAGTCCTGTTCCAAGCTGATCCTTAGCTCCGGTGTCTTGATGACTCTGGCAGGGTCCCTCTTAGGCCAGGAAATTGGTGGTCTTACCTGTGCTAGCAGGTGTGTAGGCATTCCCGCGAGACCAGTTCTCTCCTGCAGATATTTGTGTATTTATGTAATTCTGTAACCCAGGATCATCTCAGGGAGCAGATGGAAACCAGAAGACTCCCATGCTGCATTCCTGTGTCCTGGGAGTTCTGGAAGAGTTCCTCTGAGCAGCAGTGGTGTTCCTACCTGCACTCCAAGGCCTGTCTGCAGTCCTGAGGGGCTTGCTCTTTCCCAGCGCTATTTAGGTATGGAGCCCTGTTCCCTTCCACATTAATTAAAGTGTTTGTCATATCTAAGTGTTTTCTGGTAACCGATTTAGGATTCTTTAAATATAGAATCATGATACCTGAAAGTAGGACTGATTTTAATTTCTTTATTATATATATGGGGAGTGCTGATGCTAATATCTGATTCCCTAATAAAGTCTTGTTCCCCAAATGTTTCTAGACTAGTTAGTAAGGAATGCTTGAAGCCAATTGCAGGGTGGAAGGGACAGATAGGATTTCTGGATCTCAAGAGAAAAAACAGAAACAAGGATAGAGGTGGGTGTTAGGCCTAGCTTTGGAATGAGCAGCACACAGCAATCATGAACCATATTTGACTTCTTATGAGATCTTATGCAGTCACAACAGCTGTGATATTATGAATCCTATCATATAATCAAATGCAGAAAATAAGATTTTGTGCTACTCTTCTCTGGCCCCTGGATTTTACAAATTTTCCATTCTTTCATGACTGCTCTTGAGTCTTGGAGCTACAATATGGAATATAGATGTCCTAGTCATAGCTAGCTCTGCAGAAGCTATTCTCTGACCAATAGTTTGCTTCTGTGTTAACCCCTACCAATATCACAAAGAAACTTGTGTGATAAGTTCTTAATGCTTTATTAATCTATGGTATTACATCCTTAATCATCAGTGAAATGTAAATCCAAAGAACCCTGAGATTCCACCTCACACCAGTAAGAATGGCTAAGATCAAAAATTCAGGTGACAGCAGATGCTGGCGTGTATGTGGAGAAAGAGGATCACTCCTCCATTGTTGGTGGGATTGCAAGCTTGTTCAACCACTCTGGAAATCAGTCTGGCGGTTCCTCAGAAAATTGGACATAGTACTACCAGAAGATCCTGCAATACCTCTCCTGGACATATATCCAGAAGATGTTCCATCTGGTAATAAGGACACATGTTCCACTATGTTCATAGCAGCCTTATTCATAATAGCCAGAAGCTGGAAAGAACCCAGATGTCCCTCAACAGAGGAATGGATACAAAAAATTTGGTACATTTACACAATGGAGTACTATTCAGCTATTAAAAACAATGAATATATGAAATTCCTAGGCAAATGGATGGATCTGGAGGGTATCATCCTGAGTGAGGTAACCCAATTACAAAAGAACTCACATAACATGTACTCACTGATAAGTGGATATTAGCCCAGAAACCTAGAATACCCAACATACAATTTACTAAACACATGAAACTCAAGAAGAATGAAGATCAAAATGTGGACACTTCACCCCTTCCTAGAATTAAGAACAAAGCAAACATTGGAGGAGTTACAGAGATCAAGTGTGGAGCTGAATCAAAGGATGGACCAACCAGTGATCCTGCAGCCGGGGATCCATCCAATAATCAGCAACCAAACATAAACACTATTGCATATGCCAGGGGGATAGTGCTGGAGGGGCCCTGATATAGCTGTCTCATGGGAGGCTGTGCCAGTGCCTGGCGGACACAGAAGTGGATTCTCACAGTCAGCTATTGGATGGAAGACAGGGTTCCCAAGGAAGGAGCTGGAGAGAGTACCCAGGGAGCTGAAGGGGTCTTCAACCCTATAGGTAGAAGAACAACGTGAACTAACTAGTACCCCCTGAGCTCATGTCTCTAGCTGCATATATAGAAGAAAATGGCCTAGTTGGCCATCGTTGGGAAGAGAGGCCCCCTTGTCCATGCAGACTTTATATGCCCCAGTACAGGGGAACGCCAGGGCCAAGATGTGGGAGTGGGTGGGTAGGGGAGCAGGGCGGGGATGGGGGAGGGTTTGGGAGACTTTCAGGATAACATGTGAGGTGTAAGTGAAGAAAATATCTAGTGAAAATTGGAAAAAAATCTGACTTAAATCTCAAAAAAATAAAAATAATAATAATATAGAAGGGACTTGGTCTTAATCTTTTTTTAGATTTATTTTATTATTTATTATATGTAAGTACACTGTAGCTGTCTTCAGACACTCCAGAAGAGGGCGCCATATCTCGTTACAGATGGTTGTGAGCCACCATGTGGATGTTGGAATTTGAACTTATCACCTTTGGAAGAGCAGTCGGGTGCTCTTACCTGCTGAGCCATCTCACCAGGCCCGGTCTTAATCTTTAAAAAAAAAAAAAAGCCAAAACCATTCAGTACAAAAAAGACAGTATATCGAACAAATGGTGTTGGTTCAAGTGGTGGTCAAGATGAAGAAGATTGCAGATTGATCCATTCTTATCTTTTTGTACAAATCTCAAGTCCAAGTGGATCAAGGGCCTCCACATAAAACCAGATACTTTGAATTTAATAGAAGAGAAAATGGGAAAGAACTTCAAAACATTGGCATAAGGGAAAATTTTCTGAACATAACACTAATTGCTCATGCTCTAAGATCAACAATTGACAAATGGGACCTCATTAAATTGCAAAGCTGCTGTAAGGCAAAGGACAAAACAGCAACACACAGGTTAGAAACAGATTTTTTACCAACCATACATCCTATAGAGGGTTAATACCAAAAATATACAAAGAACTTAAGAAGTTAGACTCCAGAGAACAAAATAGCCCTATTAAAAATGGGCTACAGAGCTAAACAAAGATTTCTCAACTGAGGGATATTGAAAGACTGCGAAGCACTTAAAGAAATGTTCAACATCCTTACTCATCAGGGAAATTCAAATCAAAATATCTGACCTTGAGAATCTACCTCTTAGCAATCAGAATGGCTAAGATCAAAAGCTCAAGTGACAGCAGATGTTGGCGAGGATGTGGATAAAGAGGAACACTTCTACACTAGTGGTAGAATTGTAAGCTAGAACAACCATTCTGGAAATCAGTCTGGCAGTTCCTCAGAAAATTGGAAATAGTACTACCAGCTGTACCAGTTCTGGCCAGATACCTAAAATATGCTCCAAAATATATCAAGGCCACATGTTCCACATCAGATTACCCACTAAAGAACTCATAGACCATATGAAACTTAAAAAGAAAGACCACACTAAAGTGTGGATGCTACAATCCTACTCAGAAAGAGGAAGAAAATAATCTTGGGAGGTATTGGGAGAGAGAGATCTGAGCAGGAGGGAGGAGTGGGAGAGAAAAAGGGAGGCCAGTTTACATAGGGGAGGAGATTGGAGAGAAATATAGAGTGTCAGGAACTTGAAAGATATGTAACAGTGGGTGAGGGGTAACTGGGCGTAGCCACTAGAAACTACCAGTTGCCAGGGACCCAAGAGGTGCCAAGACCCAACAGAGAGGACATTAGCTGAAATATGCAACAAAGCTGAGTTAAAACCTTTAGAGACCATATACAGTGGATAGGTACAGCCCAAGATTAAAGGATGAGGCCTCAAAAATAATAACCCAGAACTCCTCCTGTCTAAAGGAAATGCAGGGACAAAGAGTGGAGTAGAGTCTGAAGG
This sequence comes from Mus minutoides, assembly GCA_902729485.2. Classification (NCBI taxonomy): domain Eukaryota; kingdom Metazoa; phylum Chordata; class Mammalia; order Rodentia; family Muridae; genus Mus; species Mus minutoides. The sequence continues at coordinate 465,575 of LR750237.1, forward strand.
AAAGGCCATCCAGAGACTGCCCCACCTAAAGAAACATCCCATCTGCAGATATCAAATCCAGACACTATTGCTGATGCCAAGTAAAGCTTGCTGACAGGAACCTGTTATAGCTGTCCTCTGATAGACTGTCCCAGAGCCTGACCAATACAGATATGTAATAGAGGATTGCCTTATCTGACATCAATGGGAGGGGAACCCCTAGTTCCTGTGGAGGCTGGATAACCCAGAATAGGAAAATGATGCTAGAACTCTGAGGTGAGAGTGGGTCAGCAGGTGTGGGAGCACCCACACAGATGCAGGGTATGGAGGTGGGGATGGGGGTATGTGGAGGGGAAACTGGGAAAGGGAATAACATTTGACATGTAAATAAGTAAAATAACCAATAAAATATGGAAAAAATCATTTAATGAAAATTTGTCATTTGTCAAAATTTGTCATTTAATGAAAATTCTCATTTTGCTAAATAATAGTATTAAGTTTAAACCTAAGACCTATGAGATCACCAGCCATGTTTTTGTTTTTTGTTTTTGTTTGTTTTGTGTTGTTTTACTTGGTCATTTTTAATTTATTTTTCCCAGATCTGTAATACTAGAATGTGTTTGTTTCTATGTATTAGACCTGAACTTCAATTAGAATGTGATTGGCTACTCATGTATCTTTTGTGCAACTTAATACCCTTGGGCATACTGTGCCATACAAGCCATTACTCTAAAGCTTACAGAATTCACTGATGGCTAATAATGTTGAGGACAAATTCTTGCCAAGTAGTCTACATAGTATCTGCTGCTGTGATGAATGCTTGCAAGCAAGGAAGAAATGTTCTGGCTAGTACCAAGTCCTATGTTTAAAATGTTTCGTATCTTCAGTAATAGGACTTCACACTAACTTCTGATTTACAACAAAGAACAATCATAGGAGCATACGTAGGAGCAATCGTAGGAGGTGTTGGTCACTTCCTCCACTGTTAATTTCACAACCTATATCTTCTGGAAGTATTGGGAGTATTTCCTGTGATGAATAACTCTAATTAACTATTTTTAATTAATACATATGCATATAACATATGCAATATTTTATACATAATGAGTGAAACTTTCAAAATAAGCTCCCATAAAACTTTTTCAAAAATGGTCCTGGAGGTTTTTCTCATCTTCTATCTGCTCTCTATTCAGTCCCACTTCTGAAAAATTTTAACCCATTTACCCTTTTCCCCTTTTCCTATTCATATGTCCTGGGCCTATAGTCTTGTTTACTATGCTGTTATACAGTTTGCAATGGATAATGGAGGTTTACAGCTTTTATTTTTGATTATTCTACCATTGGTTTTAATAATAAGGTAATACTAAATTTGCAGAATAAATTTAGAAGCATTGTTTCCTTTCTGTTTTATAGAAGAGTTTGAGTAACAGTGGTATTGGCTTTTCTTAACAAGTCTGGGAGAGTTTGCCAATGAGTCCATCCAACTCAGCTTTCCTTTTCTCACAGTTTGCTGGTTTTATTGCTTTAATAAAAATTTCAACCCTAGGTCTCTTCAAATTGTTTATATATTCTTAATTACATTTTAATAACTATACTAGATACTATATATAAATACTATACTAGATATATACTAGAAAATCATCCATTTAGTTGAGAGTTCCAACTCATTGGGATAAAAGCTGTCAAAATACTTCCTAACAATCCTCTGGAAACTACTCAAACCCATTGTAGTGTCACCTTTCCCTATTTAATTAATTTAGTGTTCTTTTTTTTTCCAGTTTTATGTTTTTGTTTGGTGGGTATATTCCTACCTAATGGTCTTCTTCTCCAGTACAACTTAGAGAAGAAAAAACAAGAATTTCTGGATCCATGTCTGCTTCCTTTTGCTCACAGAGGAGCTGAAGTGGCTGGGTCTTTGTGGGGAAGTGGGCATGGGGGAATAAAGGGAGTGGGAAAAACCCACATCCCACCAGAGTTCCTATGCATAGGAGAAGTGCTGCATGCTTTCCATGAGGCCCAGGTTGGTGTCTGGTTGTGGGAAGCCACAGGACCCAGCCTGACAGGGGTGGACAAGGAGCAGTCTGTGGTCTCTGTGCCTCACTGAGACCAGGGATAGCAGGTTCTCAGTCTTGGACATCCCAGAAGCAGTTGGATAGAGCTGAAAAGCTGAGAACAAAGGGGAGGCCCTAGGTGCAGCTCTGTTATCCCTGGGCCAAAGGGAGGAGAGGGCAGGGGGACAGGGGTGCTGTATGTTTCCTACGCAGGCACAAGTTCTTGGTCCAATCTGTGTCTGGAGCACAAGAAGGCCTTCCAGCGGGGTGTTAGATGCAGACAATGTCCCAAGGGAAAGCCTATCCCATCATTCAAGCACAGCAGGCCTTGATGGGCAGAGACCTTCTATGGTTTTAGAGCTTTATTGTAGAAAGGCAGAGACAAAGAGAGAAATTAGAAAGAAAGAGAAAGGCTGCCCATAGCCATGTGGAGAAAAGGGGGAAGGGAGGGAGAGATGGAGGGCTAGAGATGAGAATAAGAAAGGTGAGAGCTTAAAGAGAGGGGAGGCCAAGCAGTCCCTTTTATAGTGGGCTGGGCTACTTTGCTGTTGCTAGGTAACTGTGGGGAAGAGCATACCTGGCTATAGTCAGGTAACTGGGGATGGAGTATAGTCAGAATACTAGAAGCTTGGGACATTGTCTGCATGACTTATAGACACAGAATTATTGACTCGGGGGCTCTATGGTGTGAGGCACCTGTCTCTGAGAATATGGCTCACTGTTCCATCACCTGTAGAGTAATCTATTGGGTCTCCAGAGCAAGGCTCATTCAACCTACACAGGCTGTCTTTCACGGCCCCACAAATCTTGGTTATTTGCTCCTTTTAGTGACATCAGCTATGTATTTCTATGAAGTTCTCTGCTGCTGTATCACACACTTATGATTTTCAATGCTCTTCCACAATAGATTATTGTCTATTATCCTGTATATTAAATACAGTACACATGGTCAGCTTATAATGCATAATGTCTACATGTGATACTAAATGAAAAAATATCCTTGATAAATTTCCCTCAAGGTTAAGAATCATCAATAATATTCTCAAAATAATGAGCAAATGCAATGTTTTTTGTTTTTGTTTTTTGGGTTTTGTTTTGGTTTTGTTTTGTTTTGGTTTGGTTTGGTTTGGTTTTTTTGAGACAGGGTTTCTCTGTGTAGCCCTGGCTGCCCTGGAACTCACGCTGTAGACCAGGCTGGCCTTGAACTCATAAATTCACGTGCCTCTGCCTCCCAAGTGCTGGGATTAAAGGTGTGTGACACCACAACTGGCTACAATTTATTATACACTGATTGAGTAAGAATTATTTTATCACAGTACATTTTGACAAAAAATTACTTAATTCTGTATAGATTCATGTTACAACAACAACTTAGATTAACAAAAACTTTGTAGTAGCATTTGGTAAAAATAAATGCATGTACAATCAATGAAAAGGCCGCTGATTAATTTTTCTGATTTGTTGGAGATCATTTTAAGAAAATAAAAGACACATGAAATAGTTGAAGATGGCATAATTGATAAAAAAAATGTTATCTGAAATTTGTACATAATGCACAGCACTCAAGTGTAAGAGAATAAATAGCTCAATTAAAAAGTCAATCAATGGCCCCAACAAATAATTCATCAGAAACAATATAAAGATTGCAAAGAGTTGTGTGGAAACATACTCCATAACAGACATTATCCAAAAGTATAAATGAATATGAGAAGATTGAACTACTTTTCAATCTCATTGACTAAATTCTAGAACATAGACAACAATAAATTTTAAAGATGTTTTGAAACCACAGAAACTCTCATTTATTGTTGGTGATTATAAATCACCATATAGTCATATTCAATTTGGTTTCTAATAGAAAACTAAGTATTTCTTATAATAGAGTATATAAAGAATTATTTTTTCACTAAGATACCTTTGAGGGCTAGAGGGGCTGGAACACTGACACCAAAAGATGGGATAGTATAAGACTTGCATTACAGCTCTGATGAAATTGTATTATAGCTATATGTATGGATTTAGTTTTTAAATGAAACAAATGTGAAAATATGAATGTTTCAACACACAACATTGCACAAAGGTAAAGCAATGAGAACAGTAATGAAATAACAAAAGGTGAATTGATATGGATGCACAAAAGAAAGGTTGGAGCTGTAAAAACTCTATTTTTGTTAATATGATGGTGAAAGTGTTTCACTATTTTCTGATCCAAACCTATAGAATTGTAGAGAAAAAGAATGAGACCTATTATAAACAAAAACCTTTGTTTCTATTGTCTCAGGTACCTTCATTACCTGTAACATATGATCACTCTGATAGGATATATTGATCACTGTGGAGGATTTGCATGCTTGAGGCAGGAGTACATGGGAAATTTCTCTACTTTTACCTCAATTGAACTCTGAGCTAAAATTACAGTGAGAAACACTCAAAAATACAGTTTGTAGGAAGGAAATATATTATAGGGACATAATGTATATTTGTAATTATTCTACTTGATATTTGTATACCTGAAACAAAATAAGTAAATAAATAAAACATTTTGTTTCTTGATAAGACAGGTATCAATGGAATAGAATTGAGGACCCAGAAATGAACCCACACACCTATGGTCACCTGATCTTGGACAAGGGAACTAAAACCACTCAATGGAAAAAAGACAGCATTTTCAACAAATGGTGCTGGCACAACTGGAGGTTATCATGTAGAAGAATGTGAATTGATTCATTCTTAACTCCTTGTACAAGGCTCAAGTCTAAGTGGATCAAAGAACTCCACATAAAACCAGAGACACTGAAATTATAGAGGAGAAAGTGGCAAAAACTCTCAAAGATATGGGCACAGTGGAAAAATTCCTAAACAGATCAGCAATGGCCTGTGCGGTCAGATCAAGAATTGACAAATGGGACCTCATAAAATTGCAAAAGACATTGTCAATAAGACAAAAAAGCCATCAACATATTGGGAAAGGATCTTTACCAATCCTAAATCAGATAGGGGGCTGATATCCAATATATACAAAGAACTCAAGAAGGTGGACAACAGAAAATCAAATTTCCCCATTAAAAAGTGGGACACAGAGTTAAACAAAGAATTCTCTACTGAGGAAGACCGAAGGGCTGAGAAGCACCTAAAAAAAATGTTCAACATCCTTAATCATCAGCAAAATGCAAATCAAAACAACCCCGAGATTCCCCTTCGCACCAGTCAGAATGGCTTGGATCAAAAATTCAGGTGACAGCAGATGCTGGCAAGGATGTGGAGAAAGAGGAACACTCCTCCATTGTTGGTGGGATTGCAAGCTGGTACAACCACTCTGGAAATCAGTCTGGTGGTTCCTCAGAAACTAGACATAGTACTACTGGTATATCCAGCAATACCACTCCTGGGCATATACCCGGAAGATATCCCAACTGGTAATAAGGACATATGCTCCACTATGTTCATAGCAGTCATATTTATAATAGCCGGAGGCTGGAAAGAACTCAGATGTCACTCAGCAGAGGAATGGATACAGAAAATCTGGTACATTTACACAATGGACTACTACTCAGCTATTAAAAACAATGAATTTATGAAATTCTTGGGCAAATGGATGTATCTGGAGGCTATCATCCTGAGGGAGGTAACCCATTCACAAAAGAAGTCACTTGATATGCACTCACTGATAAGTGGATATTAGCACAGAAACCTAGAATACCCAAAATTCAACTTCCAAAACACAAGAAAATCAAGAAGAATGAAGACCAACACGTAGATACTTCTTTCCCCCCTAGAATAGGGAATAAAATATCCATGGAAGATGTTGCAGAGACAAAGTTTGGGGCTAAGATGAAAGGATGGCCCATCCATAGACTGTCCCACCTAGGGGTCCATCGCATAATCAGCCACCAAACGCAGACACTACTGCATATGCCAGCAAGATTTTGAGGAAAGGATTCTGATATAGCCTGATATAGCTGTCTCCTCTGAGGCTATGCCAGTACCTGGCAAATACAGAAGTGGATGTTCACAGTCATCTATAGGATGGAACACAGGGTCCCCAATGTAGTAGTTAGAGAAAGTACCCAAGAGCTGAAGGTGTCTGCAACCCTATAGGTGGACCAACAATATGAACTAACCAGTATCCCCAGAGATCGTGTCTCTAGCTGCATATGTAGCAGAAGATGGCCTAGTTGTCCATCATTGAGAAGAGTGGCCCCTTGATCTAGCAAACTTTATATACCCCAGTACAGGGCAATCCCAGGGCCAAGAAGTGGGAGTAAGTGGGTAGGGGAGTAGGATGGGGGAGGGTATTGGGGACTTTTGGGATAGCATTTGAAATGTAAATGAAGAAAATATCTAATAAAACATTTAAAAAAGAAAAAGAAAAAGAAATGGAGACCACACCATGAAAATGATATGATCTCTGAGAGTTTCAACAGCACTGCATTTGATAAAGCAAGAACAAGGGAAACTAGAAGTAACTATAAGCTGGAATCTACTTGAACATTCACGAATTGTAATTGGTATCAGCAGGTTCTTTTGTGTGACTTCATGAACACTGAACTGCATTTAGAAAGTCTTTATTTTTTAGTTATATGTGCCCTCATCAGGAAGCTGTAAATGTTTATATTTAGATTATTATTTTAAAATGCAATACTTTTTTCAGCATATCTTTATCCTGAAATATTTCATCAAGTAATTTTAAAGGCTTTCAGAAATGTATACATAACAACATTATTCAGACAGCTAATGTTAATACTTGCTTTTTTCTTGTGCTAGTAGAGGTCAAGATAGTGATTGTAAATAATTTTTGAACAAAATTACTCAAGAAATAGAGGACAAAGGTCCTATTCTCCCTATGGAGTTTGATAGATTCAAAATAAATAAGATGAATAGAGACAGTGGGGCATGTCTTACACAAATTGGCACAGGAAGCCCACTGGAATGAAAGATAAGAAAAAGGTTGTTTGCATAAACATTTGTACTTCCAATACCAAAACTCTCTGAGTCCATATTTTAAAAAGCATAGAACTGATGGTATTAAAACATGCAGGGCCGATTGCTGAGTAAGTCTGTTGATGTTATTTCTCTGCCTGTGTCCTCAGTAGAACATTTTAGCATCATTAAACCTAGCCAGAAGGGAAGAAGTCTCCCAGTCAATTTCAGATGGATTTCTCTGTGTCCTGAAACCATAGTGTGTGATGTTCTCAGCAGCAGAGTCTTAAAATCTCGTTACGATGGACAGCCAAGAGCAGTAGCAATCAAGAGCTTCTGCTGCTTCAGCTGTCCCGGGAGCCTCCCTGACCAAATTTTATAAGCAAGCATTCTATACTTTGCAATAAGAAGTTTATTTTAATAACCTATGTCTTCTGTGAATAGCATTGACACAAGAACCTCTCTTCAAATTGCACTCTTATCTGAGGAGCAGTTAACAGTGGCTAGGAGAGAGATATTCATTTTTTTGTTATGGGTATGATGATGTGATTCAGCTGGTCTAGTACATAGCTGCACTTATGTGCATATGGTCAACAATAATTATATTCAGTGGGTTATAAAAATTAAGAAGTGATCATGTATGTCTGTAAATTTCTAGAGACATAGAGATAAGTGAGAGACTTTTATGTTAAAAACATATTACATATATGTATGAAATACCCCCAAATATGAAATACTATTTTTGTAAATGTATAGTTGTTTCAGGGACTAGTAGAACATACTTTCCTACATACAATCTACTGTTGTGTCCTCCACAAAAGAAAAGTCCCAGTGATAAAATGAAGATGTATGCAGAAAATAAAGAAGAAAGAAAAGTTTATCACAATGCTCTGTCTAGGTCTTTGAAGAACTGTGGATTATAGAGTCTTAACTCTATAATTCTTAGGAGTTGAGTCTGACCAGAAGGACATGCTAAGGAAATCCCACAGTGCTACCCAAATAAGAGTTTTAGTGAGATTAACTGAGTATATTCCAACACTGCACTGTGGGATCATTTAAGTAACAGTTCTGGGTCACCAGTCTCTAGACAAAGAAGTAGCACATCTGAATGTGATAAAGTCTAATGATGCCAAATGCAAGAATGTTTCTACCCATGGCACATTAGGATGACTGGTTATGACTGTAATTTGATGTTCTATTTCCAAAAGAATGAAGTAAATATTTGTCCATCAGAATTGCACATATTGAGACATTGACACATTGCAGCATACTTCAACTGTTAGGTAAGATAGCTCCTGAGCAATTGAGGCCAAGTCATCAGTTCTGGATAATGAAAACTGCCTAATTGACACCGATCACTGTAAGAGACAAGCACCTGGCTGCCATTGACAACCTGTAGCAGTTCTTCTCTTCTGTTTTAGCCACTGGCATTATTCCAAAATGTGGATGTTCTGTCAGTCTTAGTTTGGAGAAATCCCTAAAGCAACCTGATGTCATGTACCATTATTGGAAAAAAAAAAAAAAAAACTATAATGTATTTTCAACCCTGAGTGCCTTGTTTTTAGTACCTTGTGGTTTGTTGATTTATTTTTCCAACTAAACTACAGAGTAGTACCTCAACCCCCTATTTTCCCACCTATAGTCTAAGCTTAAAAAATTTTAAGAGACTGGGGGGTCATACCACTCTCTGATAGGCAGACAGACAGGCTTTTAGATTAACTTAAATATTACAAATGGCTAACTTCCTGATTATTCTCTAACTAAACACACAAAGATTTGGTAGATATTATAGGTTTTATCCCACTGGAAAGAATTAGTCTGTAGGACTTAGGATTTCTCACCAGAAGGTTTGTTCATGCAGGAACCATTTCATTACATATTTGTAGAGTAGACTTCTGTTGAATTTCTTATAGTCATGAATAATAGGATTGTTAGAATTTAATTTGGGGCTGGAGAAATGGCTATGTGGCTAAGAGCACTGACTGCTCTTCCAGATGTCCTGAGTTCAATTGGCAACAACCATATGGTGGCTCACAACCATCTGCAATGGGGATCTGATGCCCTCTTCTTGTGTGTCTGAAGACAGAGACAGTGTACTCACATACATGAAATAAATAAATAGATCTTATTTAAAAAGAGCTTAATTTCCTTACTAAGTCATCTTCATCATCTTTTCCTTCAGTGTCATGTCACATTCAGGGGTATACAGACAGAGAGACTCTTCTTTCCTTTATCTATTCTGAAAATCCAGCAGGATTATCTATGAGGTGAATATATGTACTCACTCCACCTATCTTGCTTTGTTTGGCTACATTTGTTTGCTGTCTCAATCCAAGGAAATGTGGTACATTGTTGCATTTGTTGAAGAGAAATGGAAGATGCTTCACAGTTGTTACTTACAAAGTAATTTCCTCCTTATACAAGAAAAATTCCATAATGCTTCTGCCAAAATATATGCTAGTAATATATTAGCTAAGCTTGCTTTCCTTCTCTTATCCAATATGCAGGAAAAGATTCTAATATAGAATTTTAACAAAATTGCTGTATATTCCTCAATTTGAACATTCCAATATAAATTGGCTTTGTTTTGTCTTTTGAGATGGGAAATAAGGCAAGAAACAACTATATAAATAAACAGAAGAAATACACAACTAAAGAAATGGATGTAAAAAGGTTGTCTGGCATAAAAAACACAGGACTGGGTACAGAATAAATGAAAACAGAGGGCACTTACCATCCTGACCTCCCTCTCCAGGAGATGGCACTTAACAGGAAAATCTCCTTTGTCTGCTGCACTGTTATTCTCTGCATTCGTTTACCACCCGCTTGCAGTAGCAAGAGCAGGCACATCCATAAAGTATATGATTTAACACAATGTCACTTTTATTCCTTCTAAAATGCAAACATAAGGAAAGTGCAATAAACATTCTCTAAATTATGTGTGAATATATAAAAAATGGCTTGTAAACCTCTCAGCTTACTCAGGAATTGTATTCAAATTTTCCATTCTCCAAACTTTAAAACCTACTTCAGCCTTTCTTTATTAATCCATATGATTTACATGACTAAAAATGTTAGGAAGTTGGAACAAAGGCTTCACAAAATAAAATTAGTCAGTTCATGTATATATAACTTCGTTCATTGCTGAGAATTACAAAATAAAGTATCAGTCCTTGGCTTCATCTCATCTAGGCCTTTACTCATGTGACGTTTGCTGAAGTGCTTGATCTCTGTAATCTCTTTTAAAGGAGCTGTAGATGGTGCAAGCCCCACAGGGCATTCCCTGTACATCACTTTTCTGCCGTTTGTTTCATCACCGTGGTATTTCTTTCATCCTTTGGAAGGCTCTTTGTTCTTCCATTTTTTACTCTCCTTGATTCGTTTAAGTTATATAGGTGTGATGAAAGTCTCACATCAAATCTTTACTTTCTTCTGAGCTTATCTAGATAATAAATTCTCACACTATAATATTATCTTTTCTATTTTTGAGATCTCATCCATGAATATTATATTTATATTATTTTAATATTCTTTCTCTCTCTTCCAAGTTCTCTAGTACTACCTACTCCTGCCTATCTTCATAATACCTTCTTTATTATTCTTAAACAGAGAGAGACAGAGAGAGACAGAGACACAGAGATATAGACACGGAGAAAGACACACACAAACACACTCACACACACAGAGAGAGAGAGAGAGAGAGAGAGAGAGAGAGAGACAGAGACAGAGACACAGAGATATAGACACGGAGAAAGACACACACAAACACACTCACACACACACACACACACACACACACAGAGAGAGAGAGAGAGAGAGAGAGACAGAGAGACAGAGAGACAGAGAGACAGAGAGAGAGAATGGTGTGTAAGTATTCAGAGCTGGCCTCTTGGGACTGGGTAAATAATTAGGGACTTTTTCTAGAGAAAAGAAAAATTGTTTATTTTTCATTAATTAATTACATCCCAATTGGAACTTCCCTTCTCTCCTCTCCTCTGAGTACCTTCCACTTCCCTTCCCTTCCCTTCCCCTATGTTCCTCCCTTTTTCCTCAGAGAAGGGGAGCTCTCTCATGTATATCAACACACCTTGGCAGAGAGATAGTAAGAGGCAGAGGACTAGGAAGCCAGGGATTCTGTTCAACAGTGTGCTGAGCACAGGGAAGCACTGAATACCTGAAAGAGCACTAAGATGGTGTCTAAACAAGACCTGAATAGTGACAAGAGCAGTAGACACGAGGACCTAATTATGAGAAAATTCACAAAGTTCCACCTCTAAAGGAAGAATTGTAGGTGATCAATGGTTGCTGAGAGAATCATATTTTTATTATTAACCCTGTATGTATAACCTAACATTTAATTGGAAACTAGCACCTTATTGTTTTATGAAAATAAATGAATTTTCTTGAATATTAATATTCAATAAAATGCATAGATGAAGTTTTCCCTGCAAAACATTTCTTCATTCTTTCATGAAAATAGTTTTATTTATTTATTTATTCACTTTATTTATTTTTGGTTTTTCAGGATAGGGTTTCTCTGCATTTGCCCTGGCTGTCCTGGAATTCACTTTGTAGACCAGGCTGGCCTCAAACTCAGAAATCCTCTGCCTCCTGAGTGCTGTGATTAAAGGTGTGTGCCACCATACCCGGCTTATGAAAATCATTCTTGAGTCCATGAATTTCTACCAATTGCCCTTCTGGAGACTGTTGATCATCTGTGTGTTTCTGGATTAGAGCTGGGGATAATTTTCACTGCCATGGGCTTATTCATTGCTAAGTTATACTTTCACAGAGGCAAGACATTTATGACAGGCTAAAGGAAGGTTGTTTTTCATTTGTGTCTAATTGTAAAACATTTAAAACACTCCTAGAAATTGAGTGTGAGGCCATTAGACTACAGGTGACCTGAAAGGAGAAAGGAGGCTATAGAAGTTTAGCAGTGTCGGAGAAAGTAAAGACAGGAAAATCAATAAAACATTGTATTAAACATTATATTCAGACACTCCCAGCATGTCCTTTCTGCCAAGAGAAGACTGCTAGCTAGTGTGCATCTCTAAAGATACCACAGACTGAGGCATCCCAGAAGATATACTGCACACATGGAATTAGGGAAAGACCTGTCCAAAGTCCCACAGCTGCCACTGGGAAGCACTGAATACCTGAAAGAGCACTAAGATGGACTCAGGACTCATCATCCCCCAAGACCCATGCCAGCAGAATTGCACTCCCCTTTCTAACAAGTACTTTCTATGGAGGCAGGCTGCTAGCTATTCTGCTCTCCTGAGACATCAGAGCCTGGGGCATCCCAGGAGGTCTGCTGCACTAAGGGCAACTAGCACCAGAGTCTGTGGTATTTGAGGATATCTGCTGCACACAGGGCAACTGACACCACAGCCTAAAGGCATCCCAGAAGATCTCCTGTACACAGGGCAACTGAACAACTGATCACTAGCTTGTTTGCTCCCCTGAAGATGCGACAGCATCTGTACACAGGGCAACTGGGCAACCTACACCACACTCTGAAGACCTCCCCTGGGCAAAACTGCATGCAGGGCAACTGATCCAATAGATTGAAAGCCTCTGTGGAGTTCTCCTGCACACAGGGAAACAGAAACAACAGTCAGTAGGTCACCCTGGAGAACAGCTTCACACAAGACAACAGCTAGACTGCTTCTCTGAAGACCTCTCAGGAGATCTGCTGCAGCCAAGCCAAAAAATCAGCAGCTTTTCTGTCTCTCTGAAGACACCACAGTCAGAAGGCCCCAGAAGAAGTCTGCAACACCCGTGGCTGCAGGAAGAACAGGAGACCTGATGCAACCCAGGGACAAAAGGGTCAGACTACCACCAGAATCACTGAGACTGAAAAAAAAAAAAAAAAAAAAAAAAAAAAAAAAAAAAAAAAAAAAAAAAAAAAAAAAAAAAAAAAAAAAAAAAAAAAAAAAAAAAAAAAAAAAAAAAAAAAAAAAAAGGCTTAACACATGGCAAGAGGCCAGCATAAGACCATATGCAACAGAAGCCAATGTGCATGGGCATCATCAGAACCCAGTACTTCCAACATATCAAGCCATGACTACACCAACTCACCTAAAATCCTGTCTCATGAGTCCTTTAAAGAGGATATCAATAACTCACTGAAGGAAAATACAAGAAAACATGCGTAAATAGGTAAAAGCCCTTAAAGAAGAAATAAATACATCCCTTAAAGAAATACAGGAAAACACAATGAAACAGATGAAGGAATTAGATAAAGCAATCCAAGACTTAAAAGTAGAAATAGAAACAATAAAGAAAACAAAAAATAGAGGCAGACCTGGAAATGGAAAACCTAGGAAAGAGGTCAGGAATTATGGATGTAAGCATAGTCAACAGAATACAAGAGAAAGAAGAGAGAATCGTTTGTGTAGAAGATACCATAGAAGAGACTGAAACAACTGTCAAAGAAAATTGAAAACATTAATAACTTAACCCACAGCATTCAGGAAATTCAGGACACAATAAAAAGGCAAAAATCTAAGAATAATTGGTATAGAGAAGAACGAAGATTCCCTGCTCAAATGACCTGAAAATGTCTTCAACAAAATCATAGAAGAAAACTTCCCAACTTAAAGAAAGAAATGGGCATAAAACTACAAGAAATCTATAGTACACCAAATAAATGGGACTAGAAAAGAAAACCTTCTGGTCACATAATAATCAAAACACTAAATGCACAAGACAAAGAAAGAATATTAAAAGCTACAAGAGAAAATGGCCAAGTAACATACAAAGGTAGATTTATAAGAATTACACCAGACTTCTCAACAGAGACACTAAAAGCCAGAAGATCCTGGTCATAGTTCAGGTAGACTCTAAGAGAAAACAAATGCTAGCCCAGGTTAATATACCCAGCAAAACTCTCAATAAGCATAGATGGAAAACCAAAATATTCCAGGACAAAAACCAAATTCAAACAGTATCTATCTACCAATCCAGCCATAAAGAGGATCTTAGAAGGAAAACTGCAACACAGGAAGGCACCTATACCAATGAAAAGACAAGAAATTAAGAATCTCACAACAAAGCCAAAAGGAGAGAACCACAAGTCATAAAGCCACTATTGTGGGTCATGACCTGTGTCATGGCAGGATCCCCAGAACTCTAAGAACTGCTGACCCAATGTAGTAAAAGAAGAGAATCTTTAATTTATTCATGTCAGGTTCAGATCACAAACCTTCCAACTGCACAGGACAGTAGTGCAAACCCTGTGCTGGGCTTGGCATTTTTATACAAGCATAATCAGGGATTCTTTGGATTTTAGGGTAAAAGGAGGAGGTGACAGGGGAAGTTATCTTTCAAACATGATATCATTTGTTCAGGAAGAGAGGCCAAATCATGCAACTGGGAACAGATAGTCTTCTGACCTGGGGAGTAACATTATGGTGCCATCAGGAAGGAGTGTGTTTTTACAACTAGACACAGCTGTTTGCAGAAGCTTGACTACCCTCTTCTCATGGCCTAAACATGGGACATTCATCTCTTCAAAGATGTTTGGTCTTTCTCTTCCCTAGGACAGGTGCCAGATGCACTAGGAAGTGCTTAGCCATCCATCTGTCAGTGAGAGTGCCAGCCTGGGTGATAAGGGGGCAGGGGACAGTTTGAGGGATGTTGCCATTTGTCTATTCTCAAGCTGGCATCTGTCACTCTGGGGGAGGATCATTAGGTAGTGCCCGGATAAAAATGGGGATAGCAAAATTTCAGTGTCAGATTGGGCACTATCTGAAAAGCCAGGGAGGAAAGGGGGAGCTCCATGCAAGCAGTGAGAAAGAGCAGGGTAGGGCAGAGAAGGGAAGCTCTCTGAACAGTTAGAAAGCACAGAGGCAGGATGCCTATGACTCTCAACCATCTACAAAAACAAATTATAAGAAGAACCAACAATTGTCATCTGTCTTCTATATCTCTCAATATCAATGGACTCAACTCACCTATAAAAAGACATAAGCTAACTGACTGGATATGCAAACAAGATCCAGCATTTTTCTGCATATAAGAAACACAGCTCATTAACAAAGACAGACAAAATTTCAGAGTTAAAGGATAGAAAAATAGGTCTTCCAGTCAAATGGTTCCAGGAAACAAGCTGGAGTTATCATCCTAACATCCAATAAAATTGACTTTCAACCAAAAGTTATCAAGCATGATGAGGAAAGAAACTTAATATTTATCAAAGGGAAAATCTACCAGGAAAAAGTCTCAGTTCTGAACATCTATGGCCCAAATGCAAGGATACCAATATTCATAAAAGAAACTTTACTAAAGCTCAAAACACACACTGGATGCCACACAATGAAATTGTGGGAGATTTCAACACCCCGCTCTCACTAATGGACAGGAAATTGGAACAGAATCTAAACAGACACAGTGAAAGTAATAGAGGATATGAGTCAAATGGATTTAACAGTCTACAAAACATTTCACCCTAAAACAAAACAATAACCTTCTTCTCGGCATCTCGTGGTTCTTCCTCCAATACTGACCATATAATGGGTCACAAACTTATCCTCAACAAATACAAGAGTGAAAAAATTCCATGCATCCTATTACATCACCATGGCCTAAGGCTAGTCTTCAATGATCACAACAACAACAACAACAACAAAACAGAAACCACATATACACATGGAAACTGAAAAATCCTCTACTTAATGATAACTTGGTAAATGAATATAATATATATATATATATATATATATATATATATATATATATATATTAAAGACTTGCTGGAATTCAATGAAAATATAGACACAAAATTGCTAAACTTATGGGATACATGAAAGTAATGCTAATAGGAAAATACATAGCATTAAGGGCACTGCTGAAGAAACTGGAGAGCTCTTACTCTAGCAACTTAACAGCATACCTCAGAGCTCCAGAACACATACATGCACACCCACATGTACACAGACACATACACACACACACACACACACACACACACACACACACACACACACACAAAAGCAAACTGACCCAAAAGTAGTAGATAGCAGGTAATATTCAAAATAGGACATAAATCAATGAAATAGAAACAAAGAGACAATACAAAGTATCAACAAAACCAAAAGCTGGGTCTTGGACTCAACAAACTAGATAAGCCCCTAGCCAAACTAACTAAAGGGCCCAGAGGCAGTATCCAAATTAACAAAAATCAGAAATGAAAATTGAGATAGACGAAATAGAGGAAATAGAGGAAATTCAAAAGAAATCATCAGATCCTACTACAACAGCCTATACTTAACAAAACTCGAAAATCTATATGAAATGGATGGTTTTCTAGACAGATACCACTTCCCAAAGTTAAACCAAGAGTAGGTAAACTATCTAAACAGGCCCATATCCAATAAGGAGATAGATGAAATCATTAACACCCCCCCCCAAAAAAAAAGCCCAGGTCCAGATGGATTTAGTGCAGAATTCTACCAGACCCTGAAAGAAGACCTAATACCAATACTCCTCAAATTATTCCATAAAATAGAAACAGAAGGAACGCTACCTGATTCATTGTATGATGCCACAATTACTCTGAAACTTAAACCACACAAGGATGCAACAAAAAAAAAAAAAAAAAAAAAAAAAAAAAAAAACTTCAGACTAATTTCACTTATGAATATTGATGCAAAAATTCTCAAAACAAAAGTCTTGCATACTGAATCCAAGAACACATCAAAACCATCAAGTAAGCTTCATCCAAGGGATACAAGGTTGTTGTAATACATGAACATCCATTACAATATTCCAAAATATAAACAAACTCAAAGAAAAAAAATCACATGCTCATCTCCTTAGCTGCAGAAAAAGCATTTGACAATATATAACACCCCTTCATGATAAAAGTATTAAAGAGATCTGAATTTCAAGGCCCATAACTCAACATAATAAAAACAATTTACTGCAAACCAATAGCAAATATCAAATTAAATAAACATATTTGTATCACTCCCACTAAAACTGGGGACAAGACAAAGATGCCCATACCCTTCATTTCTATTCTAAGTGGTAGCTAGAACAAGCAGAAACCACAGAGATTAAGGGGATACAAACTGGCAAAGACTAAATAAAGGTATCACTATTTGCAGATGATATGATAGAATACATACGCGACCCCCAAAATTCTACCAAAGAACTTGTACATCTGATAAACAACTTCAGCAAAGTGACTGGCTATGAAATTAACTCAAATAAATCAGTAGCCTTCCTTTATAGAAATGATAAACAGGCTGAGAAAGAAATAATGGAAACATCTCCCTTCATAATAGCTACGAATAATATAAAATATTTTGTGGTAACTCTAACCAAACAAGAGAAATATTTGTATGATAATAACTTTAAGTTTCTCAGGAAAGAAATTGAAGATCTCAGAAAATGAGAGATCTCCATACTCATGAACTCGCAGAATTAACAAAGTAAAAATGGCCATCCTACGAAAGGCAATCTACAGGTTCAGTGAAATCCCCATCAAAATTCCAATACAGTTCTTCAAAGACATGGAAAGAGCAATTGTCAAAACCACTGAGAAAAGCCAAAACCACAGAATAATGAAAATAATTATTTTTTTAATCATTTTTTTTGATATTTTCTTTATTTACATTTCAAATGTTATCCCAGTTTCCCTCTCCTGGAAACACCTTATCAAACCCTCCCTTTGCCTGCTTCTGTGAGGGTGTTCCTCCACCCACACACCTAGTCTCACCTCCCCATCCTCAATTCTCCTACACTGGAGACCAAGGATCTCTTCTCCCACTGATGCATGACAAGACCATCCTCTGCTACATTTTGCAGGCAAATGAGTAGAGCAAGAAACTATCATCTTGAGCAAGGTAATTCAGACCTAAAAGGACATGCATGGTGTGTACTCGCTAGTAAGTGTAAATTAAAAAAAAAAAAAAAAAAAAAAAAAAAAAAAAAAAAAAAAAAAAAAAAAAAAAAAAAAAAAAAAAAAAAAAAAAAAAAAAAAAAAAAAAAAAAAATCAACAAACTTAAGGGCCCAAGGGAGGATGCCTCAATCCCACTTGGTAGGGAGAAGAAAACAACGATGAGGGAGGGAGGCACCTGTGTGGGAAAGGGGATAGGGCGTTGGAGAGGGGAACATGATCACATATTGGGTGGGGGAAATAACTGAAGAGGTCTAGCAGAAGGCATGGAAAATAGTAGGAGGTGAGGGGATCCTCCAGAATGTTTCAGAGACTTGGGAAGTGAAAGACTCCCAGGACTCCAAGGCAGAGACCCTAGATGAAATGCCATATAGTGGGAAAGGGTACTTGCAGAACCCACCTCCAGCAGAAAGAAAAGGAATCAAGTGTGGGGTGTGGTTGCCACCCCATAGTCAAACAGAGACAAAAATGGAGAAGAGCCTGAGGAAAAGGAAGTCCAGCAACAGGCTCAAAGTAAGATCCAGCTCAAGAGGAGGTCCCAAGGCCTAACTCTATTACTGAGCCAATGGAGAGCTCACAAAAAGGAATCTATCATGAGTGCCCTCCGAAAGATCCAACAAGCAGCTAAAAGAATCAGATACAGATATTTACACCCAACCAAAGGACAGAAGCTGCTGACCACTGTGACTGAGTTAGGGAAAAGTCAGAAGAAGCTGGGGAGAAGGACCCTGTAGGAGGATCAGCAGTCTCCATTTACCTGGACCTCTGAGATCGCTCAGACACTGGACCACCAACTAGGCAACATACACAAGCTGATATGAGGTCCCCAACACATATAGAGAAGAGGACTGCTGGGTCTGGGTTCAGTCTGAGAAAATGCACCTAATCCCAACCAAAAATAAAGCCCAGGACAAGAAGGTTTTAGTGTAGAGTTCTATCAGATCTTCAAAGAAGAGCTAATTCCAATTATCCTCAAATTATTCCAGAAAATATAAACAGAAGGTACTCTACCACATTCATTCTATGAAGCCACAATTATTCTGATACCTAAACCACACAAAGATCCAACAAAGAAAGAGAACTTCAGAACAATTTCCCTTATGAATATCAACGCAAAAATACTCAATAAATTCCTTTCAAATCGAATCCAAGAACATATCAAAATGATCATCCATCATGACCAAGTAGGCTTCATCCCAGGGATGCAGGGATGGTTTAATATATGCAAATCTGTCAAAGTAATCCACTATAAATACAATCTCAAAGACAAAAACCATATGATCATCTCATTAGATGCTGAGAAAGCATTTTACAATATCCAACACCTTTTCATGATAAAAGTCTTGGAAAGATGAGGAATTTAAGGCCCATACCTAAACATAATAAAAGCAATATAAAGCAAACCAGTAGCCAACATCAAAATAAATGGAGAGAAACTCGAAGCAATCCCACTAAAATCAGGGACTAGACAATGCTGCCCACTTTCTCCCTACCTATGCAATTTAGTACTTGAAGTCTGAGCCTGAGCAATACAACAATAGAAGGAGATCAAGGGGATATAAATTCTGAAGGAAGAAGTCAAAATATCACTATTTGCAGATGATGTGACAGTATAGATAAGTGACTCCAAAATTTTCACCAGAGAACTCCTAAACCTGATAAACAGCTTCAGTAAAGTAGCTGGATATAAAATTAACTCAAACAGACCTCATGCTGTACTACAAAGCAATTGTGATAAAAAAAAAAAAAAAACTACATGGTACTGGTACAATGACAGACAGATCAATGGAATAGAATTGAAGACTCAGAAATGAATCTACACACCTATGGTCACTTGATCTTTGTCAAGGCAGCTAAAACCATCCAGTGGAAAAAAAGACAGAATTTTCATATAATGATGCTGGCACAATAGGAGGTTATCATGTAGAAGAATGCAAATTGATCCATTCTTATCTCCTTGTACAAAACTCAAGTCTAAGTGGATAAAAGAACTCCATATAAAACCAGAGACAATGAAATTTATAGAGGAAAAAGTGGGGGGAAACATTGAAGATATGAGCACAGGAGAAAAACTCCTAAACAGAACAGCAGTGGGTTGTGCTGTAAGATCAAGAATTGACAAATAGGACCTCATGAAATTGCAAAGCTTCTGTAAGGCAAAAGACACTGTCAATAAGCCAAAAAATAAAAAAGCCATCAACAGATTGGAAAAGGATTTTTACCCATCCTAAATCTGATAGGTGACTAATATACCAAATATACAAAGATCTCTATAAGCTTGACTCCAGAAATTCAAATAACCCCATTAAAAATGGGGTACAGGACTAAACAAAGAATTCTCAAGTGAGAAATAACAAAGGGCTCAGAACCACCTGAAAAAATGTCCAACATCCTTAATCATCAGAGAAATGCAAATCAAAACAAACTTGAGATTCCACCTCACTCCAGAAAGAATGGCTAAGATCAAAAATTCAGATAACAGCAGATGCTGGCAAAGATGTGAAGAAAGAGGAATACTCCTCCATTGTTGGTGGGATTGCAAGCTGGTACAACCACTCTGGAAATCAGTCTGGCGATTCCTCAGAAAATTGGATGTAGAATTGCAGAAAGATCCAGCAATACCTTTCCTAGGCATATATGCAGAAGATGCTCCAACTGGTAATAAGGACACATGCTCTTCTATGCTCATAGCATCCTTATTTATAATAGCCAGAAGCTGGAAAGAACCCCGATGTCCCTCAACAGAGGAATGGATACAGAAAATGTGGTACATTTACCAATAGAGTACTACTCAGTTATTAAAAACAATGAATTTATGAAATTCTTGTGCAAATGAATGTATCTGGAGGATATCTTCCTTAGTGAGGTAACACAATCCCAAAAAAGTCACTTGATATGCACTCACTGATAAGTGGATATTAGCCCAGAAATTTAGAATACCCAAGATACAATTTGCCCATTACTTGAGGAAGTTATTGTTATTTTTGATGCTGAAAATACTTTGAAAAAATATTAGGTGTCTTTAAAGTCCTCATATAAATGTTTCCAAAGAATTTATCTTAGAACCTCTCTAATCCTTTTATAAGTAAGATACCTAATCTCTCATCTGTCAGTGCAGACCTCTGTTTTCTTCCTTCCCTGCTTACTGATATCCCCACATGTTCTTTCTAAAATGTCTGGGACATCCAAAAAGATAGAGCTTTTGGCAACCTGGACTTAAACAGACTTTTCACTGTTCAAAATCTAAACATGCAACAAAATACCACCCTAGAAAACACAGTACAAGTTACCACATATATTCCACCCTTTAGGAAATTAAATCTCCATAAAATAGTGTAGCGATGTTTCTAAAAACACATGGTTAAAATGTAAAGACCTTGACTTAGTTGCTCTTATAACACCATGATAAAACCCCATAACCAATGAAACTTACAGAAGAAAGAGCTTGTTGGTGCTCACAGTTCCAGAGGATTAGAGTGCATGACAATCATGACAGGGAGCATGGCCCCAGATAGACAGGCATGTCACTGGAGCAGTTACTGAACCCTTACCTCAGGCAGGGGGGCATGGGTTGTGGATACCTCAAAGTCCACTCCCGTTGATACCTCTTCTCCAACTAAGCGAAGCCTCCTAATGCTTTCCAAACAGTTCTACCAACTAGGGACCAAGAATTCAAACACAGCAGCCAATGGGGACCATTCGCTGTGAAATTACCACAATAAACAAAATCAACTGAATGAACATTCTATGTAGTATATTGTACAGGCAGAAAAGGTTATATTTTCAAACACTATGAAACCACCCGGTGACTGAAAATTAGGCAAGTACAAGTTATATAATTATTTCATCTGTGACACACTAGTAGAGAATTTTGGATTGTTATGTCTGACTATTGACAAAAACCTAGCATTGGGTGAAAAAATATAAAATGTGGTTTGTGTGGCAAAGTGTCTTACACATGGTTTTAGTGTCATGTTTTATCTCATATATCAATGGATGGCCCCATTTACTAGCTCTGTGTAATTTGTCAAGATATAATTATTAACTTTACCTCCACTGACTCAAGATCCTGCAGTAATTTTGCTAAATTTTAGGTCTTCAGTCAGTATTACACTTTTTCTTTCACTTAGGTCGTCTACAATTTAAGTTATTATCTCTTTCCTAGTATAAACACATCTGTAGAAATGCTACCTTTATTTTGTGACATGTGCCAGAGTTGTTTCTGTCTTAATCAGGATATATGTATCCTCTAGCAAGGCAGCTCAACCAGCATCCACTTAAATGTTTAGCTGGGAGTGGTAATTTAGCACAAATCCAGATCAAGTTACTAAATCCTGAAAAGTATTACAGGGACTTTTCTAACAGGTCATTCCATTGGAGTCAATCATTAGGCTGAGGCTGAACACAAAAATTCTCACTGAAATGTAATTTGAAAACTATCAAATCCATCAAACTTTAAAAAAAAAAAAAAAAAACAAAACAAAAACGTTTAAGGATACTCAGTGAGTGGGTTTACAATTCCAACTAATAGTTACTAAAGAAGGCATAGAATTCCTCATACCAAATGGCAGTTTAACTATTAAAATAGTCCAGAATCAAGAAAAGTAAAGATAAATGGTATAATAGTATATTTGTACGTATTTAATGTTGTCCAAATTTATTGTGCTGGACCTAGATGGAAATAATTAATTTGTGATCAAAAGCACATTCACTGTATAGAAATGAGATAGAGCGCATGGCACAAACATTTATCTATTTATGTTTTTAATTCTTTTTAAAAGATCTATCTATCTATCTATCTATCTATCTATCTATCTATCTATTTAATGTATGTGAGTACACTGTCATTGCCTTCGGACATACCAGAAGAGGGCATGGAATCACATTACAGATGGCTGTGAGCCAACATGTGGTCACTAGGAATTGAACTCAGGACCTCTGGAAGAGTAGTCAGTGCTCTTAACCACTGATTCACCTCTCTAGCCCCTATGTTTTTAATTCTTGATAAACATGGGTTTTTGTGTGTTATATGTGAAAATGCCAATTCTCTTGTCTTGGCAATGTCCAAGTTCTGTTGGCTGCTCCACTGTGAGTTTTCAGAGCAACTTGCTCAGTTCTCAAACATTCAGTAAAGAAGACTCATTGCACAGTCCCTTCAGTTCCATTCTCACTTGGCCATGAGGCTTTTTGCATACCTTTTATACATTTAATCTGACTGCATCTAGACATTTGAAATTTTGTAGCTGCTGTTCTTTGTGCCAAGAGTGACAACTCTTTGTCCCCTGGCCTGCTGTGGCCTCCTTCAATTCTATTGAAGTTCCAGCAGGTCCAGGAAGCTGTGTGCTGGTATGAATATGGCATAAAGCTTTTGAAGAAACATCTGAGAGCAATTTTTCCTAAACAGATAGGTTACTACAAAACTACTGACAGATGTTTGGGTCATAAAAGTATTCTATAAACTTTGAATCAAATAACTTCTTTGTTTTCATTATATTGCTGGTCCAATATAATATCGCTAGTATAGAATAAAAACTCAGAAATTATCAAGGGATATTATGTTCTAACATCCCATCAAAATGATTCCATACATGAACAATTTTAAAAGCAAAGATAAGATTATCAACACTAATGTAACATATTAGGACATACATATGTACAAACATTCAGAAACATGCATATACACACATACATGCCCACACATATGAATAAATGTGAATGAACGGAGGACAATGTGTTGGGATTAATCCCAAAGCAAAAGATTAATAAGAGTTAAAAGGGGATAGCAAATATTAAATTGGTGAACATGACAAAAAATGATACTTATAAGTATAATATAATGAACCACATCATTCAGTACAATTAGTATGGCGGTTAATTGTGTCAACTTGACATATTTGAGAGCAGTTGTTTTGAGCCTATTCAGAAGACCATCAGAAAACAGAGTATGAGTCATAACACTATTAAAATTACAGTTATAAAGTGCAATAAAATAATTTTATGACTGGAAGTCACCTCAACATGAGGAACTGTATTAAAGGAAGTTAGCATTAAGAAGGTTCTAAACACCTGATCTAGAGTCATGTGAAAGGAAGTAACTTCAGATAAGAATATGCCCCCATCAGACTGTCCAGTACACTATAGAGCATTTACTTGACTGATAATTGATTATTGAAGATTCACATAGGAGGGCTCACACCAATGGAGCAATAACACCTCTAGGCAACTGGTCTAAGAAAGCAACAGAAAGCAACCTTACTGAGTCCAGAACTTGTATGAAGCACTCCTCCATGGCTTCTGTTTCACTTCCTTGTCCAGGGTTTTGCCTTGAGTTCCTATGCTGACTTCTCTCAGTGACAGACTGTGACCACAGAGCCGTAAGATGAAATAGACACTACTTCATCAAGTTGCTTTTGGTCATGGAGTATATTGCAAGCAAGGGAATCCCTAACTAAGACAACTAGTATATTTTTTAATAAAATGTTTAAATATTTCCTTGACCAAAAAAAAAAATGGTTAAAATGATTAAAAGTTAAGAGAAGCATGAACAATGAGAAAAACAAAAGTGACCAAAATCAAGTCTTCTTTGTTTCTCTAGGTAAATTATAGATAGTGAGATAGAGAGCAAAGAGCTAAAAGCAAAACACTTTTCCCACTCATCTAAGTCTCATGTCCTGGGAGTTAATATCCAGCCTCCTAGAGCCTCTAGTTTCTTCTCTATGTAATGGGAACAGTTACAGAATTTAGCAACAGGGTTGTAGGGAGCAGGAAGTTCATAAACATTCATGAAGTCTTTCAGTAGCTAGCTGTCACTGGGATGTGGCCTCAGCATCTATTTTTGTTGTTGTTGTTGTTGTTGTTGCTTAATGGACTGCATACTGGCAGTTCAGAGTAATAAGTTACCAATTTGTGGTATTGCAGAACAATGGGAAAACATTTCAAGATTTTTCTGAGAAGTACAAATAGATGAGAAAGTAACAAACTTCAATAAGAGTTCATATTTATTCATAATCTATTAACATACCTGGGATAATTGAAATTTTGATACTGTAAAATTCTATCTTTAAAGTAATTATAATACATGTCCATGTAAATGAGTATGAGTGCAGGTGTCAGCAGGGATCAGAGACAGGAGATTCCCCTGAAGCTAGAGTTACAGTCAGCAGGGAGAAACCAGATGTGGGTGACGGGATCCTATCTCAGATCCTGGGTAATAAATAGTACTACACTCTTCATTGCTGAGATGTTACTCCCTTGTCAAGTTTATTATCAAGTATTCATTTTGAACTTCAGAGACCACACAGCTCTCAGCCTGGAAAATAGTGATCTTTGAAAAAAAAGAAGTTTACAGTTCCTCAGATTAATTTTTTTCTTTTTCTTTTTCTTTTTTTTTCTTTTTTTTTCCCCCTCAGATTAATTTTATTTCCATTTTTGAAAGCGTTCTATACTGCTCACGGCCAATTTTCATGTTGTTTCCCACCATCAGTGGATGTTGTGTTCTGGGTTCTAAGAAACAAGGACTGCACAGGAATAATCACTGTACTTATTCAGGTAACTTTAGTTAGTCATTGTTTCTAAATAGGCATGGAGTAGTCAAGAGACTGCAGTCATACCTCATGCCATTTGAAAACGTGCTCTTAATGTTAAATGATGAAGGTACAGCTAGGTTCTTCCTGCCATAACAGGAAATGATGAGGTTAAGAGAGGAGTCATGATGTGTAAAACAGAAGCAGCCTGTAAAAGATCAGATCTCAATAGACCTTAGCCTCATTATGTCACTAGAACTGCAATTTCAAGGGATCACTCCGAGTTTACAGACTCTTCAGGACAAAATGTGGAAAGGAATGCCCTAAATGTGAGATCTAGTTTACAATTATTTGGGAGAGTGAAAGAGGTCACCTACCTCATGACTATACTCCCATCCTTATTGATATACATAAAACCAACTATAAACATAATGAACTGAAGGTTTCCTGCTGCTCCCCACTTCTCTCTTTAGCGTCTATGGATCCTTTTGGATTGTTCTTGGACTGTCCTTTCTGGTAAAAGGTTTGACTAGTCTTCCTGTCTGCATCTGCTATTGAACTCTTTTATGCATAAATCCAGACTTTCTTGAACTCCTGCATCCAGTAAAATTAACACCACAAAGTAAAACCTTAATTTTACTTTTCAAAACTATATGTTCTTGTCCAATCAGACTTTGATTATGATCTGTCTGTCAATCACCACTAGCATTCTGCAAAGCAAATACAAAAGCAGAATATTTATCAGAAGGTAGTTGTTTTGAGAGTTTCAGTAACTATTCATATTGATTATATTTTTCATAGAATACAAGTAATTTTATGTGAACAAATTAATCATTAATTTTACTGACTATATTGTTACCTTTCCTGGAGGTTACACAAATCTGCTGTGTAACAGAATATAAAGATATACTATAATATGATATCAAAATCTAGTAGCATCACTGCACTCTGAAACCTATCAGGAAATTATAAGACTTGAAGGTGTCGTTCAAAAAGAGGAATGCTGAAATTTTTTAATTTATTTATTTTATTTATATGAGTACACTGTACCTGACTGTAGAAACAGCAGAAGACTTCATATGATATCATATAATAATATATCTTAATATTATCAGAGCCTTAGTAGCATTCCTTAACTCATATTCACTGAAACTGGGCACACAATGAACATATCTATCTTACTGCAGCAATATAGATGATTTAATGTGGAGGTAGTCATTGAGAAGCAACATTTTATCTACTTAGGCATAGCCATATCAAACAGCAGTTTGTTGTGTTTTCATAAATCCAAAGACTTAAAGTGCCTGATAAACACACAGAGCTAAAACTATTGATAAATCTATAATAATGGGAGCTTACATTATAATAACATTTCAAAATACATTATTTCAAATTACTTTTTCTCTTTCAAACGTAACCGTGAAACTTTAAATATCAATAGGGTTTCCTACCTATAATTTTAGCTGTAGAAATAGCAATAACTGCATGACACAACTATTCTTGATATCTTATTTTTACAAGAACAATTTTGAAAGAAAAATGTTTGGAAATTAAGGATTGGGTAGGTCCATCCCACCAGAACTCATCCCCCACTAATTTTCATGTCTTCTTTTAAAAAGCTGTTATTAATAACCCTGAGCCCAGGGAATGTTGCGCATGTACTGTTGGGTATGTGACTTAAGCAACCTCCCAGCATCTGAGTCTCCAAAGGAGAGTGAGTCTCCTTCAGAAATCAACACTCAAAACTTTCTCTACTACAAAAGACAGTAGATCACAGAAAGACATGAAGTGAGAGGATGAAAGACTCAAGATTAAAGGTGTAAATGTGATAGGGGAATTGGCAAAAGGAGAGTGTCAGGAGTGGATCAAACAAAATTAAAGATTCATGAATAAACCTGATTTGTAAGATGGTTTAAAAAATACAGCACAGGGCTGGAGAGATGGCTTAGCAGTTAAGAGTACTAAATGCTCTTCTGGAGGTCCTGAGTTCAATTCCCAGTAACCACATGATGACTAACAACCATCTGTAATGGGATCCAGTGCTTTCTTCTGGTGTTTCTACAGACCACTACAGTGTACTCATTCATATAAATGAAATAAATAAATTTAAAAAATACAGCATGGCTATTTTTGAAAGACACCTTCAAGTCTTATAAGTTCCTGGCAGCTTTCAGAGAGCAAAATGATGCTGCTAAATTTTGAGATTCATAACTCATAAATCCAGTGCATCATAAATACAGGTGAACCAATTCCCATTCACAATTTTGCAACGATTAGATCTTTGTCTCACGGATTTGAAACTGCTTCCTTGCCCATTTCTTCTTTGGAAACCACAGCAAAGAGATGCAGAAAAAAGAAAGGCTTCCCCATTTTGAAGTCAATCTACACTCTCCCTCTGTATTATTTTATGTCTTGCTCTAATGGATATGTCCAGTCACAGCCCTGCCAGCTTCATGGATACAGGGAGAACCAAAATGTGTTCTGCATAAAATTGTACACTCACTTAAACCGTTATGAGTTTATGTTTTGAAAAATGTTTGTAACTTAATCATACTGTTCTTTAATAAAGTTTCACGTTGCAATGTTGTGCCTCAATG
>LR750237.1:493654-535178 GCA_902729485.2 Mus minutoides
ATATATATATATATATATATATATATATATATATATATATATATATATATATATATGGTATATCCATATGACTGTTTCAGTTTACCTAAAATTCAATATATTTACTATATATATGAATAGCTCTAGACTTCCATAATAGTGTATATGTGTATCTCTGAGTGCAATGTGAATGAGCACTGGTTTGCTTGTATGAGAGTGTGTGTGTGTGTGTGTGTGTGTGTGTGTGTGTGTGTGTGTGTGTTGTGTGTGTGTATTAATGTGAGTGAAAGTGTGCATACAGGCATGTGTGAGACACACACACACACACACACAGAGAGAGAGAGAGAGAGAGAGAGAGAGAGAGAGAGAGCGAGCACATGTTGGAAACATTTCAGGTGTGCATTTCCTTCACAAACACATAACATTGTGTACTCAGCTTTAGATTCTCATACTTAAAGATATAATTGGATAACTTATAAAATACTTACAGTCTTCATCCTGGTTTTCTAAATATATTGGAAGAACCATTATTATTTTATTTCATATTTCAGTATCACATCTATACATATGGCTTATATAGAACAAAAGTTCTTTAACTGGGCTAACAACATAAAGCCTACTTTTATGTATGAGGAAGTATAAGAGATATGGGAAGTTAATGAAAAGGAGAAAGCAGCAGAAATGAGGATAGAAGCAGCTCAGAGCTCCAGAGTGGCTCCTGCAGTGAAGGACTTTCATCCTTC
This sequence comes from Mus minutoides, assembly GCA_902729485.2. NCBI lineage: Eukaryota > Metazoa > Chordata > Mammalia > Rodentia > Muridae > Mus > Mus minutoides. The sequence goes on from LR750237.1 coordinate 494,377, forward strand.
TGGGACTGGAGCTCTAGCGCTGTTGAACTCACGATGTGAGAGATGACAGAAATAGTAATTCCATTATATTTCCAAGTTAATATCTTCAGCACAGTGTAATTATTACTATAATTATTCCAGCTAGAGTTGGCAGTTTTATATAATTTTTAATTTGATCATTTTCTAAATTAAAAGCTGTTAACAGTTTTTTCTCCCATACCAAATGCAATTCTTAAACACATTCTTAGCCATACTTTAAAAACTCATTAAATATTTCATTTAAGTGATACTCTTTCATTATGCAGTGAGGTATAATATATTTCTTAACTTTTATGTACCTTACAAATTACATACTTTAGAGAACTCGATACAGTTTAGAAATTTGCCTGAATTACAACACAAATAATAAGGCATAGAAATAGATAGAATGTTTTCTGTTGTCTGTTCAGTGTATAATTTCATAGATTGCAAATAAAAATAAACTTTATTCATTTAATTTACTTGGTGAATTCTCCATAATACTGCATCTATAGGGTAGGTTAAGAAGAAAGAAAGAAAGAAAGAAAGAAAGAAAGAAAGAAAGAAAGAGAGAGAGAGAGAGAGAGAGAGAGAGAGAGAAAGAAAGAAAGAAAGAAAGAAAGAAAGAAAGAAAGAGAAAGAAAGAAAATTTTCTGCAAATGTTATTTATGAAACAATCATAATTTCTAAGTTGTGCAATTAAAATGAGATGAGCCCAGGAGATGGTTCAGTGGGGAGCAACTCTTCAATCCTAAGCATGTTTATCAGAGTTACCAGGCACATAAGTAAAAATATTGCAATATATAACAGGAAAACAGCCATGGGAGGTTCTCCATGTGTACCACAATAGCAAAGAAAAGAAAGTACCTACCTTAAAAATAAGGTAGTAGGAGAGAATCAACATATGAAATGTCCTGTGATCTTTACATATAATATCACACATATGAGCCTCTGCATAAGCAAAACTACATAAATACTAAAAAGAGACTGTCTAAAAGATAATATTTTTCTCTGTTCCTTTAGGGAGAAATTCAAGTTTTTTCAGTTACTGAAGTTTGACAGAAGGGAGTACTTTAACTGTAAAAGATTATTTCTGCCATGTGGTATGTGTATGCTAACATATATAGATGGGTGAATTTTACAGAGAAATTGAAGTCCTTAGAGTTATCTAGGTGAAGATGTACCATGCTGCAGAGTCTAGGCATACAGAGGAGAAACAGCAAAGCTCAGGGGACAGAATGGTCAGAGAAACATAGAGGATACCATGGGAAAGTATGGTAAAGTCACAGAGTGTAGTAAGAAATCTTGGGTAATTTCAAAATTTGTAAGATATAGAACTTTTTACTGGTAGCCTTGACATCTGCCCTTGAAATGTTTCAGGAAAGGACAATACTGAATTGATTCCGTGGAGTTAGATAAAGAGAATAGAAGATCTCAGTGAATGATGCGAATCTATGTAATATCAATGTAGCCCATGTTGTCTATTATCTACGGGAATTAGCTACCTGAGAGGGAGAGTTACTCCCTAGAAACATAGATCCTTAGTTGGCAAAATTAAAAGATCAAAATCAGTTTGAAGAGATAGGATAGCTAATCATCAGAAAGATAGGGAATATAAGCTTGAAACTATAAAACAGTTGTAAGTTATTTAGGTGAGACATGTAGCATTAAAAGCTTAAAAGATAACTATTATGATGCATTAAAAATAAAAGTCCAGAGAAAGGAAGAAATTTTGCACTATTTTTCTGTTTTGTAGCTTTATTTGCTTTATAACAAGCATATCATTTAATCTTGTTCATTTTACATGGTATTTCAATCATATTACCCTTACCTGAATAGTTGTTTTGCCAAACTTAGAAATCGAATGGAAAAGTGGTTAAATCTGCTCTATATCTAGGACTACTTCTTCATTAAGAGTTACTTTTTAGAAGATTCTCAGCACATTACTCTAGAAAGATGAGGACCACGCAGAGGGGAGGTGAGAATTATTTTAGAAATTAAGTAGACTTTATATTCCAGACCACCACATGTTGAATTTAGAAGTCCTCTTTCTTGCCCCCATCTGACACAGAAAAGCAAATAGAAATCGATATGTCTTCAAAATAATTCACTAAAATTCTCTCAAAGAATTGAGGAAACGTTAGATTATGTATGTATGTATGTATGTATGTATGTATGTATTTTGAAGTTGAGTTTGCAACCTCAAGCAATTCCTAATTCCAAAGACCAGTTAAAAAAAAATCTTTTTGGTTTTCCAACAGATGAAAGAAAAAGAAGAAGAGAAAGGAAGATGAGGAGGAGGAAGAGTAAAGATGTGTTTTGAAATGTTCCAAGAATAACTCCTACCCTTAAGAGATTTTGCTTTAAGAATTGAGCTGGCTTGGCAGAAAAGGAAAGAACCATGACACACCTAGCTGTGTTTTTGATCTGTCAAAAAGAGAATATAATTTGAAACATTTATGGATGCTAGTATCTGAAACACAGGCTCAGTGTAAATACACCCAGGGCCTAGAAGTATCACAGAAACTCTCTAATAAGGAGTGAGCTCCAAGGCCAACGGGAAAGAGATAAGATGACCAAAAGAACAGCTTAGCAAAGCAGAGACTTGGGATAAGTACATACTCCAGATGATGAGACTATGAGCATGGTTTTCTTATCTTATAAACCATAAGATAAACAAATCAATTTCTTTAGGAATCATCTAATGTTTAATATTTTAGCACAGAGACCAAAAGTTAAACTAAGAAACATTTCCAAAACCCTTAAAAAATCAAAAAGTCCTCATAGTTGGAACCAGTTTGTTTCACTTCATTTTAGCCTAAGATGACATGTTCAGTTTGCAAAAAGAAAATCATCAAAAAATTAAAAGATCAAAATCAGTTTGAAGAGATAGGATAGCTAATAATCAGAAAGATAGGGAATATAAACTTGAAACTATAAAATAGTTGTAAGTTATTTAGGTGAGACATGTAGCATTAAAATGATGTATGCATGATGTGAATTGTGAGTAAGTAACATCCCTCCATGGCCTCTGCATTATCTCCTACTTTCTGACCTGCTAGAATTCCAGTCCTGGCTTCCTTTCGTGATGAACAGCCATGTAGAACTGTAAGCTGAATAAACCCTTTCCTCTCCAACTTACTTCTTGGTCATGATGTTTGTGCAGGAATGTAAACTTTGACTAAGACAGACACCAACCTACATGGAGGTTGTTCTTTACTGGCTTGCTCCCCCTGGCTTGCTCAGCCTGCTCTCTTATAGATCCCAAGATTGCCAGCCCAGAGATGGTCCCACCCACAAGGGGCCTTTCCCTCTTGATCACTAATTGAGAAAAAACCCCACAGCTGGATCTCATGGAGGTATTTCCCTAACTGAAGCTCCTTTCTCTGTGATAACCCCCTCCTGTGTCAAGTTGACACAAAAACCAGCCAGTACAAGAGTGTAAACAGCAGGTCAGTAGATATGAGAACCCAACCAAAGTCAATGAGGAAATAAAATGTCTTGCTAGAGTCAACTATATCTCATGAGGGTGCTGAACAGGATGCTCAAGTTGGATTCCTCCTCCATAATCAACACCTTATAAATCCAAAGACTGAACCAGCCTGCCTATCTCTTGAACAGAAGGGTGGCATCTGATTCTCTTCTCTGGCTCAGGAGGAATTGTGACTTTCTGAATTACTCAGATAACCTTATAACTACTTTATAGCTGTCCAAACCCAGTTTCAGGATACCTAAGATTACTACAATTAATCAGGAAGCTGCATATGCAGTTGCCCACTCCTGTTATAGTCAATCCAAAAGACCTGTCAATCACCTAGACAGGACAAAAAAGCCCCTCAAGACAGCTGTCTGTTTTCAGATACTTTTAAAATAATGTAAAGCTTGCCAAGAATATAAATCAGCCAAAGATTTTGTTGACCATTGTCTGTTTTCTGTCCCTGAAGGCATCCCAATTTATTCTGTGAAATACTCTGCTTATCTTCTGAACTACCTGACTCTTCTAAAGAGGATGAAGCAAGATCTCACTGACAACCATACTGTTTTTTTAGTAGCAGATGGACAAAGCATATGGAAAAATCAAGAAGAATAGAGCTGATGTGAACAGTACTATCAGTCAAAAAGATTTAACTGCCATCATCAAGTACTCTACCCGCAACAATTAGAACACAAACTCTTTCTAAACTTTCATTGAATGGGCAACAGGACAGATGAAAGTTGAGGACATAAAACAAATTTTAACTAAATTTCAATGGCATAAATAGTAGGAAGCCTGTTTATACATCACATCAGAATTCAGGTAGAAATAAAGAGAAGAAATATCTCAGAATTTCCAGCTTTTAAATGAGTTAATTACATATTTTATATATATGCATCTCTTGTTTACATATATCTGCAAACTAGGAGAGAATATCAGATCCCATGAGACTACAGCTTATAAATGTGCCATGTGGGGGTTGGGAGTTGAATTCAGGACCTCTGAAAGAGAAGCAAGTGCTCTTAACCTCTGAGTCAATACTTTAGACCATTAAATTGCCCTTTTTAAAAAAAAAATATTCTATCTATCTATCTATCTATCTATCTATCTATCTCTGTCTATATCTTTGTATCTTGCTCTCTATCGCTCTATTTATATTACATTTGTCAAAAAAATCTCAAAACAAATTAAAATATTCTGAATTAACTGAAATATATATCCTAAGAGCATGGTAATATTTAAAGGCTACTTTGGAGTAGCTTGTGTTACATAGCTGTGTTACATAAGAAGAACCCAAAGTCCATAAACTAACCATCTAACTAGAGAAAGGAGAACGATTTATGCCATTGTCAAGTAGGTGAAAAGGGTTTCCACAAATTACAGTAGAAGCCTATACAAGTGTACTGGCTAGTTTTGTGTCAACTTGACACAGCTGGAGTTATCACTGAGAAAGGAGCTTCAGTTGGGGAATTGCCTCCATGAGATCCAGCTGTAAGGCATTTTCTCAATTAGTAATCAAGGGGGGAGGGCCCCTTGTGGGTGGGACCATCTCTGGACTGGTAGTCTTGGGTTCTATAAGAAAGCAGGCTGAGCAAGCCAGGGGAAGCAAGCCAGTAAAGAACATCCCTCCATGGCATCTGCATCAGCTCCTGTTCCCTGACCTGCTTGAGTTCCAGTCCTGACTTCTTTCAGTGATGAACAGCAATGTGGAAATGTAACCTGAATAAGCCCTTTCCTCCCCAACTTGCTTCTTGGTCATGATGTTTAGTCCAGGAATAGAAACCCTGACTAAGACAACAAGTATAAGCACAAATCTACAGAAAAATAATCAATGTAGACAAATGGTTGTTCAATGATATTTATCCACTAATTAATTGATAGACTTCTGCCTACATTAACCACCAAAGTATTTAAAAACAGGACCCAGATCATCAAAAGGACAAAGCAGTAGTCTCTTTTCACCCCACAAATATTAAAACTTTATTGACAAAAAAGTACTAGAAATTATACTGCCCTCAAAGTTGACAAATGAAACTGACAAAATTTACTGACACAATTAGGGATCAGGAAAAGAGAAATCCATGATCTGAGTAGGTCTGATAACAGTGCATTGCTTTCTCAGACAGGTACAAGATCACTCTTGGCTTGATTTGTAAATAGCAGCAAGTATTCGGGATTATAATGGTGCTGATTGCATCGTCTTTGTGGGAGTAGAAGTAGTGAGTAAAATTTCAAGTCATTCTGTGGATCAGGAGGTTGTGTACTTTAGGTTCATCATGTTGTCTTACAAAAATAAAATCTTACCACTTATCATGTGGCTTCAGGTTTCAGATTATCGCTACATTTTTTAACTATACAAAGATATATTGAAAATCTTAAGTAAATTCTGAATTATACATGTGACAGAAATTTATTTTTTAGTACTTTTATGTTACAGACTATCAATATACACTTGCAATGAGTTAATTATTTCTCTCAAATACCTTCAATGTATGAAATATTTATCATAAAATGTTAACTTTACGCTGATTCACTGCCATTATCTATGGGAAAGAATTCAAAAATAAGAAATGCAGTGTTTAATGGAACATAATCGTGTATGCCATGAAGAATGGCGGCATTTTAAGCTGTAGAGAATAATTCCCCAGTGCTGCAGCAACAGAAGGAAGCTGCTTCAGATAGGTAAATACAAATGGTTTCAGACTTCCTTTGTTCCTGAATCACATCAAAAACATCCAAAATAACTCTGATAGTAAAACTCAAATTATTCCTCATTTGTAGAAATGGAAAATAAGATTTTGAAGAAATTTCTGAAATAAACACAAGGCATAGGATTTCCTGGCAACAGAGGTAATTCCCTGATCTTGAGGGAAAAGCTGAGTTACCATGGGTACTACAATCACCTGCTCAGTATGACAGTAGAAGCCTCTCTTGCTCTCCAAGGTGCTCACTTGTGAGCTGCTGAGCAAGCCATCTGCAATGACTCTATCTTTCAGTCCTTTGTGGTGAGTACATCCTCTGATGAAAACATTCTCACACACAAGGCACAGAGCGAAATAAAATAAGACAAGGCTGTGTTGGGAGCTGACACACAACTTTCCCTAGAGAGGAATATATATTCATATATATATATATATATATATATATATATATATATATATATGATCTGTTATTTAATTCCTCACCAATCCATATGGAGCCATAGTACCAGTTGTCTTCAATGTATGTTCTAATTGATACTGCATCTCCCTTGGCAACCACTGTAAGATAAGAAAAATATATTTATAAGCAAGCTCTAGACAACTGAAGTGATCAGCTCCCTCCTTACTCATTCCATTGGACCTAAGTGTTGACTTTTCATTTCTTTGGGCTATAAAAGATATTTGTTCAATGTCTTGACTACAGGCTATTCTTCTTAGTTTTTCTTTTTTTTTTTTTTATTTCCTTGTCACTACTATCTGATCTATGTCAACTATCAGTCAAAAGGTAGAGGAGGTGTCTACCATACAGTCTGTTTTCTATGTTGATTTGTCTGAAACACATGAGAATCTTTTTATTATGTTCATTATGGGATATCTTGCTGTGAGGAGCACATTTATCCTTGTACAAAAAGAAGTGTCTTGCCATTCTATATCAAAAATAGTGGAAGCTACAACACACAGAAGATGTGAGAGTTTGGGAGATACTAGATTCCAGAGTATATTCAACATCCTTGAAGTTGATGTAGCTGGAACAAAATACTAGGCTAATATTACTAGAAAATGATATTAGGCAAATAACATATGATACCAAATGGTAAACATCACCTTGACTGATTGATGAAGATTTTATTCAAGAGATGAAGACAGTAAGATAGAGTAAGATAGTAAAGTAATAATATGATGCAGTGGGAGAAGACACTTCCTACTATGCCTGATGAACTAAGTTGGATCTCTGAGGCCCAGGTGGTAGGAATGAGCCAACTCCACCAAGGTGGCATCTGACTTTCACACATGTTCTATGTGAATGTGTGTGCATGTGTGCTAGCTAGGAAGATCCAGGTGATCTCCTGTCTCTCTTTCCTGAGTATTGAGATTCACAGGTATGTACTTCTATAGGCAAATTGTTGTATAGTTTCTGGGACTCAAATTCAGGCTTTGCACAACAAACATCTTACTGACTTAGCTATGTGCTCAGTCTCCTACTTTCTGCCTTTTATTGCCTCTGCTTTTAGTTATAAGATTTAATTTATATGATTCAAATTATTTCTTTGTAGCATATATCTTATACTTTTAAAACATTTCTCTTGGTTGTGCATGGATTTGCAATATTACTTTACAATTAATATAAATCTGCTTCCTGGTAGAATGATGTTGGGAAATAGATGTTCTTTAGAATAGATGATTGCGGATTCTTCTCGTCTGTCCCATGAACTATAATCACAGAATAAATTGTCTTTATAATTAACTTTATAAACAACTATTTGTCAAATCAATTAAAAATAAGAAGAGTAAAATGTTATTTTATCACCTGTATTTCCTTTATGTGCATTCACATGTTCTTGATTTATATAGATTCAAATATCTGCTGTACATCAATTTTGTTATTTCTAAAATCTAATTCCTGGAACAGCCACTCTACTAGAAGTACAATATCATGTTTCTCCAAGAATATTTCTTCCTCATTAATAACATATAATTTCACTGCATAATTTTTTTTCACTGAAAATTCTTTCTTACTAGAGTTTATCTCAGTTGGTTCTCTTCACGCTTGCCTGGTTTATAAAGCAAAGCCTAATATAATTCTTAGACTTGCTTCTGCATAAATAAGGCACCCTCCAACATTTTCTTTTCTTTTTTTATTAGATTTTTTTTAATTTACATTTCAAATGCTATCCCGACAGTTCCCTATACCCTCCCCCCTGCCCTGATCCCCTACCCGCCCACACCCACTTCTTGGCCTTGGCATTCCCCTGTACCGGGCATATAAAGTTTGTAAGACCAAGGGGCCTCTCTTCCCAATGATGGCCAACTAGGCCATCTTCTGCTGAATATGCATCTAGAAACAAAAGCTCTGGGGGTACTGGTTAGTTCATATTGTTCGACCTAAAGGGTTGTAGACCCCTTCAGTTCCTAGGGTAATTTCTCTAGCTCTTCCATTGGGAGTGTTCCATCCTATAGATGACTATGAGCATCTCCTTCTATATTTACCAGGCACTGCCATAGCCTTACTCGAAATAGATATAACAGGCTCCTTTCAGCAATAGCTTGCTGTCATATGCAATAGTGTCTGGGTTTGGTGACTGATTATGGGATTGATCCCCAGGTGGGTAGTCTCTGGATGGCCCATCCTTTCTTCTTTGTCTCTGTAATTCCTTTCATGGGTATTTTGTTCCCCATTCTAAAAAGGAACAAAGTATCTATCTAGACTTTGGTCTTCCTTCTTCTTGAGTTTCATGTGTTTTCCAAATTGTATCTTGGGTATTCTAACTTTCTGGGCTAATATCAACTTATAAGTGAGTGAATATAATGTGTGTTCTTCTGTGATTGGGTACCTCACTCAAGATGGTATTCTCCAGATCCATCCATTTGCCTAAGAATTTCATAAATTCGTTGTTTTTAATAGATGATAATAATAAATGTACAAAATTTTCTGTATCCATTCCTCTGTTGAGGGACATCTGGGTTCTTTGTAGCTTCTGGCTATTATAAATAAGGCTGCTTTGAACATAGTGGAACATGTGTCCTTATTACATATTGGAGCATCTTCTGGGTATATGCCCAGGGGTGGTATTACTGGATCTTCCTGTAGAAGTATTGCCAGTTTTCAGAGGAAATGACAAACTGATTTCTAGAGTGATTTTACAAGCTTGCATTCTCACCAGCAATGAAGGAGTTTTCCTCATTCTCCACATCCTTGCCAGATCTGCTGTCACCTGGGTTTTGTTCTTAGCCATTCTGACTGCTGTAATGGGGAATCCCAGGGTTGTTTTGATTTGCATTTCCCTGATAATTAAGAATGTTGAACATTTTTTCAGGTGCTTCTCAGCCATTCAGTATTGCTCAGTTGAGAATTCTTTGTTTAGCTCTGTACCCCATTTTTAATAGGGTTATTTATTTTTTGGAGACCAGATTCTTGAGTTCTTTGTATATATTGGATATTAGTCCCCTATCTGATTTAGGATTGGTAAAGAGCCCTTCCCAATTTTTCGTGGCCTTTTTGTCTTATTGGCAGTGTCTTTTGCCTTACAGAAGCTTTGCAATTTTATGAAGTCCCATTTGTAGATTCTCAATCTTACAGAACAAGACATTGCTATTCTGTTCTGGAACATTTCCCCTGAGCCCATATCTTCGAGGCTTTTCCTCACTTTCTCCTTTTTAAGTTTCAGTGTCTCTAGTTTTATGTGGAGTTTGAACTTTGTCCTAGGAGATAAAAATGGATCAATTCTCATTCTTCTACATGATAACCACCATTTGAGCCAGCACCAGTTGTTGAAAATCCTGTTTTTTCCACTGGATGGTTTTAGCTCCCTTGTCAAAGATCAATTGACCGTAGTTGTGTGGGTTCATTTCTGGCTCTTGAATTCAATCCTGTCCCTGTACCAGTACCATGCATTTTGTTGTTGTTGTTTGTTTGTTTGTTTTATCACAACTGCTTTGTAGAACAGCTTGAGGACAGTGATTTCACCAGAGGTTCTTTTATTGTTGAGAATAGTTTTTCGTTTTTTGCTTTCCTTCTTTTTTTTCTTTTTTCTCCGCCTTTGGTTTTTCAAGACAGGGCTTCTCTATATAGCCCTTGCTGTCCTGGAACTCACTTTGTAGACCAGGCTGGCCTTGAACTCAAAAATCTGCCTGCCTCTGCCTCCCAAATGCTGGGGTGAAAGGCATGTGCCATTTGCTATCCTAGCTTTTTTGTTATTCCAGAAGAATTTGCAAATTGCCCTTTCTAACTCTGTGAAAATTTGAGTAGGAATTTTCATGGGGATTACATAGATTCTGTAGATTGCTTTCTGCAAGATAGCCATTTTGACTATATTAATCCAAACAATCCATGAGCATAGGAGATCTTTCCATCTTCTGAGATCTTCTTCAATTTCTTTCTTCAGAGACTTGAAGTTCTTATCATGCAGATCTTTCACTTCCTTTGTTAGAGTCACTCCAAGGTATTTTATATTATTTGTGACTATTGTGAAGGATGTTGTTATCCTAATTTCTTTCTCAACCTGTTTATCTTTTGTGTAGAAAAAAGCCACTGATTTGTTTGAGTCAATTTTATATCCAGCTAGTACATTGAAGCTATTTATCAGGTTTAGGAGTTCTCTGGTGGAATTTTTAGGGTCACTTATATATGCTATCATATCATCTGCAAATAGTGATAGTTTGACTTCTTTCCAATTGTTATCACATTCATCTCTGTTTCTTGTTGAATTGCTCTGGCTAGGACTTCTAGTACTATATTGAATACGTAGGGAAAAGTAGGCAGCCTTGTCCACTCCCTGTTTTTAGTCAGATTGCTTCAAGTTTCCCTTCATTCAGTTTGATGTTGGCTACTGGTTTGCTGTATATTGCTTTTATTATGTTTAGATATGGGCCTTGACTTGCTGAACTTTCCAAGACTTTTATCATGAAGCAGTATTGGATTTTGTCAACTGCTTTCTCATCATCTAAAGAGATGATCATGTTTTGGTTTTTGTTTTGTATTATTTTTGTCTTTTAGTTGTTTATATAGTGAATTACATTGATGGATTTCCATATATTAAACCATCCCTGCATCCATGGGATGAAACCTACTTGATTATGATGGCTGGTCGTTTTTATGTGTTCTTGTATTCAGTTTGCAAGAATTTTATTGAATATTTTGGTATCAATACTCATAAGGGAAATTGGTCTGAAGTTCTTTTTCTTTGTTGGGTGTTTGTGTGGTTTAGGCATCAGAGTTATTGTGGCTTCATAAAGGAATGGGGTAGAGTACGTCCTGTTTCTATTTTGTGGAATAATTTGAGGAGAATTGGAATTAAGTCTTCTTTGAGGGTCTGAAAGAATTCTGCACTAAACCCATGTGGTCCTGGGCTTTTTTTGGTTGGGAGACTATTAATGACTGCTTCTATTTCTTTAGAGGAAATGGGAGTGTTTAGATTGTTAATCTAATCCTGGTTTAACTTTGGTATCTGTCATCTGTCTAGAAAATTTTCCATTTCATCCAGGTTTTCCAGTTTTGTTAACTATAGCCTTTTGTAGTAGCATCTGATGATGTTTTGTATTTCCTCAGGTTCTGTTTTTATGTCTCCCTTTTCATTTTTGATTTTGTTAATTAGGACACTGTCCTATGCCCTCTAGTTAATCTGGCTAAGGGTTTATCTATCTTGTTCTTTTTTCAAACAAAACAAAACAAAACAAAACAAAACAAAACAAAACAGTTCCTCATTTGGTTGACTTTTTGTATAGTTCTTTTTGTTTCAACTTCATAGATTTCAACACTGAATTTGATTATTTTCTGCAGTCTACTCCTCTTGGCTGAATTTGCTTCCTTTTGTTGTAGAGCTTTTAGGCGTGCTGTCAAGCTGCTAGTGCATGCTCTCTCTAGTTTCTTTTTGGAGGCACTCAGAGCTTTAAGTTTTCCTCTTAGGACTTCTTTCATTGTGTCTCATATGTTTGGGTATGTTGTTACTTCATTTTCATTAAACTCTGAAAAGTCTTTAATTTCTTTCTTTATTTCTTCCTTGACCATTGAGTAGATTTTTGTTCATTTTCCACTTAAATGTTGCCTTTCTATTATTCATGCTGTTATTGAAGATCAGCCTTAGTCCGTGTTGATCTGATAGGATGCATGGGATAATTACTATATTTTTGCATCTGTTGAGGCCTGTTTTGTGACCTATTATATGGTCAGTTTTGGAAAAGGTCCCATGAGGTGCATCCTTTTGTTTTAGGATAAAATTTTCTGTAGATACCTGTTAAATCTGTTTCATAACTTCTGTTAGTTTCAATGTGTCTCTGTTTAGTTTCTGTTTTCCAGCATCAGTCCATTGATGAGAGTAGGGTGTTGAAGTCTCCCAGTATTATTGTGTGAGGTGCAATCTGTGCTTTGAGCTTTCCAATAATTTCTTAAATGAATGTGGATTAATTTGCATTTGGAGCATATATTTTCAGAACTGAGAGTTCATCTTGGAAGATTTTATCTTTGATGTATATGAAGTGCCCCTCCTTTCCTTTTTTGAAAAATTTGGTTTGAAAGTCGATTTCATTTGATATGAGAATGGCTACTCCAGCTTCTTTCTTTGGACCATTTGCTTGGAAAAAATGCTTTCTGGCCTTTTACTCTGAGGTAGTGTCTGTCTTTTTCTCTGAGGTGTGTTTCCTGTATGCAACAAAATGTTGGGTCCTGTTTATGTAGCAAGTCTGTTAGTCTATGGGTTTTTATTGAGAATTGAGTCCATTGGTATTAAGAGATATTAAGGGATATTACTTGTTGCTTCCTGTTATTTTTGTTTTTAAAGTTAGAATTTTGTTTTTGCTGCTATCTTCTTTTAGTTTTGTTGAAGTTTTACTTTCTTGCTTTTTCTAGGGTGTCATTTCTCTCCTAGTGTTGGAGGTTTCCCTTTATTATCCTTTGAAGGGGTGGATTCATGGAGACATATTATGTGAATTGGTTTTGTCATGGAATACTTTGGTTTCTCCATCTATGGTAATTGAGAGTTTTGCTGTACATAGAAGCCTGGGCTGGCATTTGTGTTCTCTTGGGGTATGTATTACTTCTTATCAGGAACTTCTGCCTTTCATAGTCTCTACTGAGAAGTCTGGTGTAATTCTAATAGGTATGCCCTTATATGATACTTGACCTTTTTTCCTTACTGCTTTTAATATTCTGTATTTATTTAGTGCATTTGTTGTTTTGATTATTATGTGTCGGGAGGAATTTCTTTTCTGGTCCGGTCTATTTGGAGTTCTGTAGGCTTCTTGTATGTTCATGGGCATCTCTTTCTTTAGGTTATGGAAGTTTTCTTCTATAATTTTGGTGAAGATATTTAATGGCCATTTAAGTTGAAAAAATCTTTATTCTCATCTATACCTATTATCTTTAGGTTTGGTCTTCTCATAGTGTCCTGGATTCCCTGAAAGTTTTGAGTTATGATGTTTTTACATTTTGCATTTTCTTTGATTGTTGTGTCCATGTTTTCTATGGAATCTTCTGCACTCGAAATTCCCTCTTCCATCTCTTGTATTCTGTTGCTGATGCTCACATCTATGGTTCCTGATTTCTTTTCTAGAATTTCTATCTCCAGAGTTGTTGCCCTTTGTGTTTTTTCATTGTTTCTACTTCCATTTTTAGATCTTGGATGGTTTTTCAATTCTACTGCATGTTTGGTTGTGTTTTCCTGTAATTCTTTAAAGGACTTTTGTGTTTCCACTTTAAGGTCTTCTACCTGTTTAGCATTGTTTTCCTGTAATTTCTTGAGGGATTTTTTGTGCTTTCTCTTTAAGGGTTTCTAACTGTATAGCAGCGTTCTCCTGTATTTCTTTAAGTGAGTTAATTTCCTTCTTAAAATCCTCTTCTAGCAAAATGAAGTATGATTATAATCTGAATCTTGCTTTTTCTGTTTGTTGAGGTATCCAGGATTAATTGTGGTAGGTGTACTGGGTTCTGATTATGCCCAGTGTTCTTGGTTTCTGTTAGTAAGATTCTTTCGTTTGCCTTTTGCCATTTGGTAATCTCTAGTGTTAGATGTTCTTGCTGTCTCTGGTTGGAGCTTGTTCCTCCTGTAATTTTGTTAGCCTCTGTCAACACTCCTGAGAGTCCAACTCTCTCCTGAATCCCAGTGGTCAGAGCACTCTCTGCAGGCAAGCTCTCCTCTGGCAGGGAATGTGAACAGAGGTCTGAAGCTCAGCTCTGCTTCCTGACTGAAGATGAAGGCCCAAAGTGATTATGACCAAGTTCTGTTGCTTCTGTGGCCTGCACGCTCTTCTGGTTGGACTGGTCCCTAAAAGACCCGAGATACAAGAGCTCTCACTTGAATCCTGGGGTCAGAACCCTTCCTGGTGGCCGACTATTTTCTGGATAGGGAAGGTACCCAGATGTCTGGGTCTCAGCTCTGCCTCCTGGCTGAAGATGAAGGTTGGAAGGGACCCTGTCCAAGAAGTTCTGTTGCTTCTGCAGCCAGTGTGCCCTCCTGTTCAGACTAGTCTCTGAGAGACCAGGGATACAAGATCTTCTCCTTCATTTTATATAAAATATTACATTCCTGACTTTATCTCCTTTCATTAGTTATTAGTGGCTTATGTTCCTATCTTAATATATGGATTTTCATATATATATATATATATATATATATATATATATATATATATATACACATACATACAATTCAGTCATACATTAAAAAAAATCAGTCATTTACAGGAAAATGGGTGGAATTGAGCAGTATGTTATGTGAAAAGATTTGGTTCAGGGCAAAAGATAAGAATAAAATAAAACCTAAGATGTCATGGAATGAACATTAAAGTGTTGTCCTCCCCAGAAGAGCTAAATGGTGATGAGCAGAGGACAGGAAGAGTGGTTACAGTGCAGACTGCATGCTTTGAAAATATACTATCAGTCAGCATTTTGCCCAGCAAATTACCAAATTCCCTTGGCCACATGTATTCATCCTACCTCAGGTCCTCCAATTCACAAACGGCAGGCTGAACATTTGTTCCTCCATAGAGCAGCTTATTTTAATATTTTGACTCTAATTCCTAAATGTAAATCTATAACAAAATTTGTAGATTACTGACTTGGCTTAGATTTATAAATCCAAGCAGAAACCACCAAGTCAAGCCAGAAAGAAATCTCACATTGGGTAAAAAATGTTTCTGACAGTCTTAATGAAAGAAGCGCACAGCCTGTGATGTTGTTTTCTGCTAAACTCTCTTTTTTGAGATTGCTTTTATTTGTATGAAACCTTCATTTTACCCCTGTTTCCTTGTATTTTAATGCAGTTCCTTTACCTGTCAAGTTCAAGCCTGTAATGACAGAGAGTAGTATAACATCTATAATATCCAATTTCCTTGAGGTGTGCTCTCGAGGCAGAGATTTATTAAAGAACTATCAGATAGCATTTTAGATTTTAAAAAAATTATCAAAATGACCTTTCTGTCCTCTATTGCAGAAGTTTACTAACGAGTTTGAAGAGCCACAATTATGCACTGTAGATCAAACAAATGTTAGAGTAGGAAATATTATAAATCAGAAGTGATGTATTACTTGTCAGTCAAAGGCCTTTTATTTATGTGTTTTCTTTTGCTATAAATAACATAATTGTCAGCCCTCTGTTGAAAGCCTGCTACAGCAAAGCTGAGCTGGACACTGCATTTCTTTGAATGGGGGTTATTATTTCTCACCCTGAAATTCTTATGCTTTTTTCTATTCTTGTTTTTTGTTTTTTTGTTTTTTTGTTTTTTCTTCTCCTAAATGTTCCTCCCTCATTCATCAGCTTAACTTAGTTTCTTTGGCTCCTGTGGTTTCTTGTACAATTCTCATGCCCTAATTTTCTTAACAGTTGTGATTACTCAGTCATTAAAATTTCCTTATCAGTGGTACTTATCTTATCTAGAGTTTCAGTCACATGTCACTTCACACTGATATTGTCAGCACCTAAGACTTAACAAATTATTTGTAGAATAAATACCTGACTGATATTAATCACTCTCTGCCCCTTCTCTGCCACTATGTTCTTTCATGACTCAGTCCTCCAAAAGGACCTTTTCTTGTCATCGAAATTCTCTGTCCATCTTTGGTGGTTGGCCTTCAGCAGAGAAGGTGGAATAAGAAAGCACAATCTTTGTGTCAGAATAGCAGTGTTTTCTGAGTTTATGGCATGAGTTAAGTTCTCAGTTTTTATATTTGGGGCCTTTGTTGGATTCTTGGAAATTTTCACTTAAATGTTAACCTGTACAAAGTCTTCTAATCATATACAAATTGAAATGACAAAAAAATTCTTCCAACTTTTGTTCTCTTGTCCAAGAAATGATCGTTTTATAACTGTCCAGATGAGATCACTATATATGATGGCTGCTGGACTTATGGGAACACACAGAATCCTTACCTCAATAAATGCTTGTCTCCTCAGGCCTTTGAAAAATCCTTTAGTCTGTTTTTTTTTTTTTTTTCCTTCCATGTAGATCAACACAACCACAGACTCTTTCCATACTCTTTCACCAAAAGAGTTAAAGCAAAACAAACCAGGCCTCTGTTGTATCAGTGAAGGAATTGACACTTTTTTCAAGTCAACCCAACGCATGCCTCTGAAGATAATTTCTCTAAAGATGCTGTTTTTCTGCCTTCAGGCTAGACATTATCCAGTAATACTGCAGACAATACTTCATAGAGTTCCCATTGTGACAAAATTTTATTTATAAGGGACAAAGGATAATAACCATACTGTATATAATGAAGTTTTACAGGCTGTGCAGTTTATATTTATGTTTTAAATGACACATATGTATATGTACATATGTATGCATGTAACGGTAAAAAGGAAAAAGAGGAACTGAATTTGGGACAGTGCAAGGAAGGAAAGGAAGGAGGGAGAGTTTAGATGAAAGAAAGGGAAATGGAAATGATATAAACATTAGAATTTCAGTAAACAACTTATTTTTAAAAAGAATCTTAAAAGAATTAGCTACATATTTTTGTTTCATATACCTTATATGGAATTGATATATTAAGAAGTCTTATAATTTGTTTTATTTAATTTATTTTCCTTTTTATTTAGTCTTTTTTTTTATATGTTACATTCTGACTGCTGTTTCCATTGTTAATAGGCTCCTCAGTCACTCTCTCCATGACCTCCCCTTTCCTCCTGATCTATCTCTCCTATCACCTCCCCTCCAAAAAGAGCAGGTCTTTCAGGGACAACAACCAAACCTGATATAATAAGACTACGTGCACATGAACACATTATGACTATATGAGGCAACCCAGTAGGAGGAAAAGACAAAAGCATCACAGACAAGACAACACCTTCTCCTACTGTTAGGAATCCCATAAGAACACAGAGCTACAACCATAACATAGATGAAGAAGATCTATGACAGACTCCTAAAAGCTCTCTGACCTCTGTGAGCACCCTTGAGTTCCTGTCAGTACATTCTATTTGCCATATTCTTCTGGTGTCCTTGATCCCTCTGGCTCTTTCAAACTTTCCCTCTTCTCCTTCTCCTCCTCTTCCTCCTTCTCTTCCTTCTCCTCTTCCTCCTCCTTCTCCTCCTTCTCCTCCTTTGCCTCCTCCTCATCATCATCATCATCACCATCATCATTCTTATCCTCCTCCTTCTCCTCTTCAGGATTCCCTGAAATCTCTCTAATATTTGTCTGTGATACTCTGCATCTGCTTCCATCAGTTGCTGGATGGAGTCTCTCTCACAATATATATATATATATATATATATATATATATATATATATATATATACTTATACATATTCACACACATATAAAAGTATAGAGCATTGGCTTGTTTTGAAGTTTGAGGATAGCATGACAGTGCCATTTTTGTGTTATTGTATCTAGAAGGTCTTGATTCCTTGGTGTTCTCTGTCCTCTCTTGCTCTTCCACTCTTTCTGACCTTTCAGCAGAGTTTTCTGAGTCCTGAGGGGAGGAATTTGATTGAGACACTTTTAGCGATGAGTGTTCCAAGGTCTGTCACTCTTCACATACTTTTTAGCTATGAGACTCTGCATTTGTTCCTAACTGTTACAGGAATAATCTTCTCTGCTGTTGGCTGAGCAATCACAAACTATTCAACATTTGTGTATATTTGTTTGTTTTGAGGGTCTCCCTGTTGTCCTCACTGGGGAGGAACTCATACAGATTCTCCTGCTTCTTCCTCCCAAGTAAGTACCTCCATTCCTTGCCATGTGATTATATTTTTAAATTATTAAGAAAATATATCCTTTGTCATGAATAATTGTCATAAATACTTAAGGTACAGTATCTGAGTTTTTAATAAAACATCATCAAAGTATATAGGACTTATTCACATATCCTTTTTGCTTCTATATTGCACTAATTCTTCTGGGAATACTTGAACAAATATCTGGTCATTCAAGATGGGTATCAATGATGAACCAAAGTACAATTTCACTAAAGGCCAACTTGGTGGAACCAAGTTTATTGAACTTACTTACAGACCATGGATGAAGGCTTACTTACAGAAGTGTGCTGACACAAAAAGATCTACATCACCCCAAAGTCCACCTTATTGTGGATGCTGACCTCATTGAAGCTGCATCATGGAGCCCCACTGTCAGCTCACCTTCTATTTCGCAAATATGCTAGCATCTTCCAAGACTACGCATAGCTGTGAGACAGAAAATCTCAAATGATGGTTTTCCTCCACTGCATAGGAAATCAGTTAAGTCCAATACCATTACCATAGACCTGGTTATTACTGTAGTGCTCTGCTCTAGTTGTCATGACTACCAGAGGTAAAGCTCAGAATAGTGTAATATTACATCCTGAGGGGAAAGTCTTCATATAACACCATTTTCTTATTCATTTTTAATAGAAGAAGAGCCTAATTAATAATTATACAAACCCACCTGAGCTATGTTCCATAAGTGACTTAGTGACTAAATGGTATGAATCGTAGTATTTCCCCAACTCTTCAATTTATATATGTATTTCTGAACTCTCTCTGGAAACTATGTCATCATAAGGAAGATATATGTTTTATGATAAAACATTTTTTGACAGAATAAGAGTCCAGGATAATTATCTATCTATCTATCTATCTATCTATCTATCTATCTATCTATCTATCTACCTATCTATCTATCTACGATCTATCTATCATCTATACTATACAGCCTTGCTAAGTTGAGTACTAGGATAATAAAAATAGTTAGTCTAGAAAGCAATGGCAGTCTATGAATTCCTCCCTGGAATGGGATTTATTAAAGAGAAAAGGTACCACAAGCTCATATGGTCATTATAGGTGGGACAGAAAGTATTACAAAACACCAATAAATTATGTGTAGCTAAACATATAGATAAAGGTTATAGAGAAGTCTCATTGAGAGTGGAAATGGGAGACACAAAGAGTAAGAACAAGATGAGGAGAGAATGATGTATAAAGATAGTGAGAGAAAGGAGCCAGAGGAGCCTCTGCAGACAGCAGCCTTTATTTCTGAACCAACCATTTGAGCAGTTTTCCTTGGGTGTTCTCAGACTAATCCCCAGAAAAAAAGGAAAAGTTTGATTTCTATAGCCTTTTTGGTATGATGAGCATATCATATTATGTAGTTCACCATAACACACATGACAAGGAGCGTTGTGGAGCCAGGCATCATAAATTGAGAAATGTCAAGTCAGAACAAAATGGCTTCTTCACTTGGCCTCAAAGAGAAATACAAAGTGGGATATCCCAATTCATGCTATGGAATAATGCTAAAGATTTAGGCCCATAATATAACATAAAATACATGTTTTTAGTTGTCTGACAACATCAGGTCTTACATTTTAATTGATTTAAAACCAATTAAACATAAGCAATGTGGTAAAATACTGTAGGATAAACTGTGTCAGTTCCCAAGTTGTTCAAATACAAAGCTTACTTTAATAGAAATAAAAGATTAATTTTTGAGAAATAGTCTAGAGTATCTGACCTGCCACATATGCTGATGTCTCATAGTTTATAAAGTGTATGAGCTTCTTCCCTTGAAACATACTATAGTATGTGGGCCATTTATCATCATTATATGTGAATGAAGCATATCTATGTTTCTATCCAGCTTTACTAACAGATGCATAGGTCATAAGGTATGAATTAAAATTTTCTACTTGCCTAGGAATGTGAAGTCCATGGGCCTGAGAACAGTGTACATCTGCTGAATGGCCTGAGAGGTATTACCAGCAGCATGTAATATGCACTTAGCTTTATTGTATCAGGGGTCACCTTGCTGACCTTTCAGTATTTCTATGCTCTGCCCCTGCTCTCATCTTGCTGACTAATACATACCTCATGTGGGTACAAACAACAGGAGCTAGTAAATTGCTAACACTAGAGACTGTGTGATATTTTCAAGATTGATTGTGCTATTCTTACTGGTGTGAGGTGGAATCTCAGGGTTGTTTTGATCTGCATTTCCCTGATGATTAAGGATGTTGAGCATTTTTTCAAGTGCTTCTCAGCCATTCGATATTCCTCAGTTGAGAATTCTTTGTTTAACTCTGTGCCCCACTTTTTAATGGGGATATTTGATTTTCTGGTGTCCACCTTCTTGAGTTCTTTATNATCATCCTGAGTGAAATAACCCATTCACAAAAGAACTCACATAACATATACTCACTGATATGTGGATATTAGCCCAGAAACCTAGACTACCCAAGATACAATTTACTAAACACATGATACTCAAGAAGAAGGAAGATCAAAATGTGGGCACGTCACCCCTTCCTAGAATTAAGAACAAAGCACACATTGAAAGAGTTAATGGGAGCATTTGTGCAGCTCAATCCAAAGGATGGTCCCAACGACTGCGGCTGCCAGGGATCCATCCCACGATCAGTCACCAAACGTAGACACTATATCATATGCCAGCAAGATGGTGCTGAAAGGGCCCGGATATAGCGGTCTCGGGGGAAAACATACCAATCCCTGGCAAACATGGACGCGGAAGCTCACGGTCAGCTTTTAGATGGAACACGGGGTTCCCAAGGAAGAAGGAGCTGGAGAGAGTACCCAAGGAGCTAAAGGGGTCCTCAACCCTATAGGTGGAAGAATAACCATGAACTAACTAGTACCCCCTGGGCTCGTGTCTCTAGCTGCATATATGGAGGAGGGTGGCCTAGTTGGCCATCAGTGGGAAGAGAGGCCCCTTGGTTATGCAGACTTTGTTTGCCCCAATGCAGGGGAACGCCGGGGCCAGGGGGTGGGAGCGGGTGGGTGGGGTAGCGGGGCCGGGAGGGGGGAGGATGTGGGGAGCTTTCTGGATGGCACTTGAGGTGTAGATGGAGAGAATGTCTGATGAAGGTTGAAAAAAAAAAAAAAAAAAAAAAGATTGATTGTGCTCCCACACCACTCAGATCTAATGACAAACATGTATGTAGTAACCAGAATGCACATTATAATACAAATAATCTCAACTTCAAGTACCAGAGCTAAAGCAGGCACTTCAGGGGCCATAGGTCAAATGTTTGATGTGCCACAGCTGTAAAGCAATTCTGAAAAGCACAGAAAACTCATTACTATAAGAAGTTAAGAAAGCCATAATTGTGTCTAGCGGTTATTCATTCCTCACAAAACAATACAATTTTTAATAGTTTTTTAAGTGCTATGTAACATAAAGAGAAATTTTTAATATGGAAAATATAAGAGTAATGAAACATAGAAAATGAAACTTTTTCTCCAAATTAGAAATTTTAGCATCAAAAGAAAGAAAATAAGATTAAATATTTGGAGATGTGTTAAAAATATGTATTATTTAAATGTAAATTTGTGCAGCTAACCAAGTCTCTGTCTTTGAGAACTATGACTTTACCAGTGGATTTTCTGTGTAGGGACATATTTTTTTTGTCTCAAATGTACTTCAGAGAATTTATCTAGGATCAAAACCATGACATTTCTGTTAAAAACTACAAGACTCCTACCACTGATCTGAGCTGTATATATCAGAATACTAAGATGAATTTTTGACATCCATTCCCTTAATGATGCCCTAAGATCATTCCAAGGTTATATTTTAAGGCCCTGTGGTGAGGACATTTTAAAATTCCATCTTTTCACTGTACAATGACCTGTCCACTCCTATATCCTAAGTGAATCATTTCAGTTTTTCCAAATCTAACTCAGTGATTCTTAACTCCTCCATCTGTGATTAGATACCTCCACAATCCTCTGATCCTGTTCATGTTTTCCTCTTGTCACCCTTTCAAACAAATAACAGAAAGATCAGTGTTCTTGTGATGTGCATGTGACTACATCTCTTCTTTACTGTCAACAGATTTTCAATTCTCCTGGGATGAATATAGAGATGATAATAGCCTGCCTGGTCCCAATCATAATGAACAAGCCATTATTATTTTGTTTTGTTTTGTTTGGGGGTTTTTTGTTGTTGTTGTTGCTTGTTTGTTTTTGGGTTTTGTTTTGTTTTCTTTGTTTTTTGAGACAGGGTGTCTCTGTATAGCCTTGGCTGTCCTGGAACTCACTTTGTAGAGCAGGCTGGCCTCGAACTCAGAAATCTGCTTGCCTCTGCCTCCCAAGTGCTGGGATTAAAGGCGTGTGCCACCACACCTGGCTACCATAATTATTTTGAGTCAACTTTTGCTTCCTCCGAGAGCATACCAAGTTTTCTTTTCATTCAGTTAGAGTTCTTGCTTCTGAGTCTCCTAACTGCACTTGTATCTCAGTGGTGTCTAGTTAGTTAGTTTGTTTTTATTACAGTTCAATTTCTCTATTCTTTTTTTTTTATTATCAACTAATTTATTTTTTTACACTCCATATTTTATTCCTGCCACACTGTGATTCATCCTCCAAATGTTCCACATCCCATACCTCCTCAGCATTCACCTGTTTCCATGTGGATTTCCCCACCCCCGACACCACCTGAACTCAAAACTCCCTGGGGTCTCCATTCTCTTGAGTGTTAGATGCATCATCTCTGAATGAACACAGACCCAGCAGTCCTCTAATGTATGTGTGTTGGAGGCCTCATATTAGCTGGTGTATGCTACCTTTTTGGTGGTCAAATATTTGAAAAATCTTTGAGGTCTCTCCTGCTGGCTACAATCCAGCCAAAATCCCTGATACTCTTGCATTTTAATATTGGTCTGGCTCTGACCAACTAAATTGAGACTGGTGGTCCTCCTACAGGATTGCCCTTCTCCTCAGCTTCTTTCAGCCTTCCCTAATTCAATAACAGGGGTCAGCTGCTTCTGTTCATTGGTTGGGTGCAAATATCTGCATCTGACTCTTTCAGCTGCTTGTTGGATCTTTTAGAGGGCAGTCATGATAGGTCCCTTGTGAGCACTCTCTAGCCTCACTATTAGTGTCAGGCCTTGGGACCTCCCTTTGAGCTGGATCCCACTTTGGGCCTGTCCTGGATATTCTTTTCCTCTGGCTCTTCTCCATCTCCATCCCTGTAATTCTTTCAAATGGGAATAATTATGGGTCAGAGTTTTGACTGTGGGATGGCAACCCCGTCCCTCACTTGATGCCCTGACTTACTGCTGGAGGTGGGCTCTATAAGCTCCCTCTCCCTACTGTTGGCCATTTTATCTAAGGTCCTTCCCTTTGATTCCTGAGAGTCTCTCAACTCCCAGGTCTCTGGTGCATTTTGGATGGTCCCTCCAACCTCCTATCTCCTGAAGTTACCTGTTTCCATTCTTTCTGCTGGCCCTTAGGGCTTCAGTCATTTTCCTTCACCCAATAACAGATCAGGTTCCCCTCTTTCCTCCATTCCCCCCCAATCCAGATCCCTCCCAGATCCCTCCCTTCCTCCCCACTTATGATAGTTCTCTTCTCTCTCCCAAGTGGAATTGAGGCATCCTCACATGGGTACTTCAGCTGGTTGACCTTTTTGAGTTATATGGACTATTTCTTGAGTATTTTATACATTTTTATTTTTTATTTTTTGCTAATATTTTTCTTCTATTAAAACTAGATTTTTGTCAGGCATGGTGGTGCACACCTTTAATCCCAGCACTCAGGAGGCAGAGGCAGGCAGATTTCTGAGTTCGAGGCCAGCCTGGTTTACAAAGTGAGTTCCAGGACATCCAGGGCTATACAGAGAAACCCTGTCTCGAAAAACAAACAAACAAAATTCAAAAACAAACAAACAAACAAACAAAAACCTAGATTTTTTTCCTTACATATATATCTTGCTTATGGTTTCCTCGTCATGTATTGCATCCTGCTTCTCCCATCTTCCTCCCATCTAAATCAAACCATTTTTTTGTCTCTCATTAGAAAACAAACAAGCTTCTACGGGAATATAATATAATATAATATAATATAATATAATAGACATCAAAGCTTGACAAGATACATGGAAATAAGAAAAAGAACCTAAAGAGAAGAGCACAAGAATCAGAGACCCACTCATTTCTCATTCACATACTCAGGAGGCCCATAAGAACACTGAACTGGAAACCATGCTATATGTACAAAGAACCTTTGAGATTAAAAGAAGTGAGAAAAAATTAACAAAGCATTGCCACTGCATTATGATACAAGGAACTTCCAAGGGTTCCATTGCTTTTGTTTTCTGTTGGCTATCTACTGCTTGGCAAGTTGCCTACACTTAAAGAGTATTGTTTTTTTCTTCAGTGAGCTCCTTTAAGCTTGTCTTTTTCAAAACCTACTTTAATGGGAGTTCACAAACACTTGGACCTCCCTTGTTGCCCACTGTCCAAAGGTAGGGAAAAATGGTAAATGGGACAACTGGATATGAACCTGTTTAGATGTAGTTCTTTTGAGGTGGTTCCAATCTCCATTTATCAGTATACCAGCTGTCCAGTTCAATAGTATCAGGATACCAACAGTACACTTCAAAAGTGTCAGCAAATACAAATCAGCAATGGTTACACAATCCAACAGAAAGTGTCAGGACTCCGTTGAATCTGCACAACTCAGCAATCACCACCACCAAGAATGCCAGTTCTCTGCTATGCTTCTCTCAATGAAGTAAAGATCAGTGAAGATGCAAAACCAACAAAGAATTGTACAGCTAGCTATGCAATCATCCATCACTGTCCACTGATGGCCACTTATATCCTCTCTAGCTTCATGTGTCCTCTAAGTGGTCTTGCCTCAGCAAAATACCACATGAGTCTACATTACGTGACACAACCAGAAATTTCCACTTCAGACTCCCTTGAAGAAAACTATATTTTCATTTGTGTGCGTTATCAATTAGATATAGCTTCTAGGTTAGAAATGGAGGTATGTTTCCACTTCCTTCAGCTCTAAAATTCCATCTGGTGCAGATCCATGCATAATCTCTTCATATTTCCATGGTCTCTATGAATCCCTATGTCCATGAATCCTGTTGATATAGAGGACATTGTTTCTTTGGTGTCCTCTAGCTCCTTTTGCTCTTAGACTCTTTCTGCCTACTCCTCAGTAGGGTTGGATGATCCCTGAGAGGAAAAATTTGATGAAGGCATGCTGCTTACCGCTGAGTATTCCCACGTCTCTCGTCCTCTACATATTGCCTAGTAAATCCTTTTATGAGAAATGAGAATAGAAAAGTTTTGTCTTTATGTGAAGGACCATAAAAGGAAAATTTGTATAAGAACATAAAATCTCTAGTCTGCGTGAAGACCTACTATTCTACTTGAACCTGGCAAGTAATTGGCCAAGGGGCCCATCCCCAAAAGTCAGGACATCTTAAACAATGCTAAAGAGATGAGCAGAATAATTGTATCTTTAATAATATACCATGCATTTCCTTCTCCAAATTTCTGACCTGAAGTGGAAACTTAAGGGTTCTTTAGAAAGTCAGTTGTTTTTGGATGGTGGTTTGTTGAGGCAACATGAGAAGGAATGTTTCACCGAAGCAGACAGAGGTGATAGGATGTTCTGCTAAAGCAAGCAAGTGAAAGGACATGTGATGAAGGTTCCTCACTAACAGCACAAACGTATTGGTCCATCTTACATTTCATTGAGCTCCATTGGTTGGAACTCCATAGAGAGAAACACAACAAAACCCACCTGGTGGTATGATATCCTTCTTGTTGCTTCCTTGGACTGGGCCTGATTGACAGAGTAATGTCACTGATACAGACTCGAGTGGAGTTGTACTAAGTCAGACTCATGTAAAAAGGCAAGACACATGGTGAGTCAAGACCCTTGGAGGACACTTAATATTTGGAAGAAGTATAAATAGCACTCAACAGACTGAGGGAGGATTGGCTTGGTTAGGCTTGGCTTGCTTGCTGGTAAAGCTAGCAGTGCAACGCTTGTTGGTCTCCAGTCTTCCCTGATCTTTGCTTTGCTGAGGAAGGCAAAGCCAAGAACTTCTGGTATTCCTATTGGCCTTGGGACTGTCTGCTGATTCAATTCTGCGGATGTCTGGCTGTTTCTGGCACTTCATGCCACCACTCTTAATTTGTGTTTGCTATCCTGACACAACCAAACTGGACTGCTGGTATATTCATGAAGTATTTGTGAGTGGACTGAGCTGCTGCAGCTGACCTATAAACTGAAATGCTGATTTCCTGACAACGCATACTGAGGTTTGCTCCAAAGAACCATTTCTAAAAGATCTACTTCCCCTGAATCCTTTCTTTTCCATTACCTCTGGTGCATGGTGGGCTAGAAGGGAGGTTAAAGCACTTAAGAACCATCTTTAAAAGTAGGCCTTAAGAAAGTTAAAGTTACACCAACTCATTGGTTTGTTCACTGAATTATTGGAAAATGTGTCTAAAATGACATGAATTATGAAACAGCAAAAATGAGAAAATTTAAACTATAAGTAAGGCTAACATTGAGCAGGTTATAGAAGAAACAGTAGTTGAATCAAAGAAAGAGATAACTTTCACATGTAAATGATATATTGACTTGGCTTATGTACAAATATTGGAATTATCTTTAAGCATTTCATTGGATTTTGTATAAGGCTCACATCAATATAGACACCATAATACTCAGAAGGGGCACTTTAAGTCAAAGCACTGGTAATTTTTCTCCTGATGACAAGTTGGTCAAATATTATTCTTAGCCTTAAAGATACACTTCCTACAAGAGAAACTAATATTGGTCTGCAAACTTAACCTGAAAGAGATTTTGAAAAATACTCTGAAAAATAAATTGATGCTGAAAGAAACACTTCAAAGGCTACTACTTGTCTTAACTTCTCTCTAACATGAGCAATTACTCATCTATCTTTCTTTTGTTTCTGAAGAGCTCTGGGCTATAGCATAGTTCTTTGAAGAGATGTGATATATGCAGGCATGCATAGTGACTGATATGAGATGATAACACCATGTGTTAAATGATTCATCATATGATATTTCAGGAAAAGCTAACCCAAATGCAAGGAAAAATACCAACAATTACCAGGATGTGGAGGAGAGGAGAAAAAGAAAGAATAAAGCACAGAGCATTTTTCAGAGCATGGAACTATACTGATTAAAGCTAATAATCATTGGACTTCTGTCAAGATTCATAGGTTATATGACACCAGCAGAAAAACTTGGAGCAAACTGTAAAGTTAGGATGGTACAGAAATGTCAGTTACAGTGTATCAACTACAAGAAATGTCCCATTTTGTGAAGGATGTGAGTCAGAGAGAAGGCAGCCAAGGGACAGGTGATCAGAAGAACTCAATTATATTTGTTCAGCTTTGTTTTGTATCTAAAATTGTTTTCTTTAAAAAAAAAAACTCTTTGTGACTATAAAAATGTAGGACTATGTTATTAGTATTATATATATTTTAGGTAATTAATAATGATCTTGTTATTACTTTCACACAGACCACATGGCTTAAACACATTTTCCATATTTCTTCCTAGCTAAGCACAATCATAAATAATGGAAATAATAACAAAAAATTGCCAAAGCAAAACTATGAGATAGAAAAGGGTAAAATGAAATGTTCAGAGTATCATAATTGGGAAAATGGAGGATATACTGCTTAGTTTTTGTCAAATTGACATAAATTAAAGTTAACCAGGAATTGCCTCAACTGTGGGAACATTTTCTTAAATATTGACTGATGTGGGGAGGCCAGCCCACTGTGGCTGTGATACTCTAGGCAATTGGTCCTTGTTTGTTTAAGAACGTGAGGCAAATCAGCCTTGGGGAAAAATGCCGGTAAACTTTGTTCCTTCCTGGTTTCTACTTGAAGCTCTGGGCTTGAAGTCCCATCTTGTTTTTCCTCAAGTTGCTATTGTCATTGTGGCTTATCACAGCAGCATGGAGCAAACTAGGACAGTGGATGACAGGACAGCTCACCTTTCTGTAGAAAGCACAAAACTCACCCAGGCCCAGTACAGCCTTTCCAGGAAACAGAAGGAAGTTCTTTCCTTTTTAGTAAATGAATTTCTCACACACACACACACAAAAAAACCATAATATAAGTTCAACCTGGGAACATTTCCAGGAAAGAGCATCTATGTTCTAGGTAAGAACATAAAGCAGCTGCTCCAAAGAACTTTAACAATTTACAGTTTAACAATTAAACTTTATAGGAATGATTAAAAGACAATCTGGCATTCAAGAGGGCATAAACTTCACCTAAATAGATAGTATATTCTAAATAGGTTCTTCATTTTGTCAGTACATTTCTTTATGATAAGTCTTCTCAAACTGTTTTGAGGAATGGTATTATGTGGGGGTATAGATATTATTCTTTACTAAGTCATAAGATGTTAAAAATTGATTCTGAAAAGTTTTAAAAATATTTTCTGTTACCGCCTCTAAGGGGTTTTGCAGATGAGCAAAGAATGTTTTCATGGATTGATGCCTGCTTCTCTTTAGCTAGTATGAGCACTGTGTGAAGGAATAGATATTGCACACATATTAGTTCATACTTAGTACAAGAAAATGTCAAAATAGTTTTCAAGAAGATAAACATTTTGAAATATTTCTATGATACTACAAAAATTATTCAACATCCTCATAATCTCTAGTTCTTGGAGGGAACACTGCCTACCTAGGGTTTTCAATACTTAATTTGAGTAAGAGAAAGTTGACATTATCATTGTCCTATTAAATCTCAAAGAAATGAATTAGTAATGATGACTCCAATGTAGTAACCATTTGAACACCCAAACTTATTTCATGACCTAATTTGATAGATATGATGGTATCCATAGAGTAGGAAATGCTGGAAGAATATGAATTTGGTCACAAGAATCAGTCATATCCTAAAGAATACACTGATCACTTTTCTGGATGACACACTAGTAACCCCCTACCCAACTATGGAGTCTGAAACAAATAACCATCCAAGAAGGAGGAAACAATATAATTTGCATGAAGAAGAAAAACTGACCAAGGGCATAGTATTTAAATGTTATGCCACCATTAATATTTATGATCATTATTTAAAATGTAATTCATTATTAACTTACTGGCTTTTAATTCATGCCATTGTAGAAAATGCTTTCATGAATACAATTATTTTTGGCAGACCTGTTTTTCTCTATATGCCATAGTGCCTCTACCAGCCCTTCTTCCTGTAGCTCATATATTTTGCCACTTTTAGTCCATTCTCACTTCCCCTCCTTCATATTCCTTCCTGACTTTAATGCATGAATATTGGTAATATTACCTCTGAAAAAATTATATACTTTTGTTTCCACAGCAAGTACCTTCATGTTGCTGTGTTTGGGTTCAGTTAAGAAGAAAGAGAACATTAGTACCCAAATTTTGTAATGTAAATTAACACAGCGGCTTATTTTAGACTCAGAAATATGTTACTAGAATTATCTTTTTCCTAATTAGCAAGAGAGAAAACATTATTTCAAATGAAGACAACTTGGAACACAAAAAATACAATGTAGAGGAAGTAGGTAGAAATGAAACCCAGGAACATACCCACTCCCACAAATGTACAATATACAGCAAAGAAAAACGAGCATATAAGAAAGCATCTGCTATGACACTTCCACAGCCTCACAACTCCCCAGTACTGGGTAATAAGAGAGAGGAAAGTTCAGAACATTCAGAGACCCACATTTTAAAAGGGTCAACCTGGTAACTCATGGGGAGAGATTAATGAACAACAACAACGACAACAACAACAACAACAACAACAACAACAACAACAAAACCCAAAGAGCTATAAAAAAATATCTGACTGGAGTAGAAGAAACAGAAACTTGAAAAAAGTAAACAACAACAAAAAAAAGACGGCCATATTTATTCTTCAAAATGAATTATGCCTGAAATTAAAACTAGATATGTATACAACAAAGAAAACAATTAGCAAATCTGTGATGAATAGAGACTCAAATATTCTCATCTAAGTACACACCGACTGAATTTAAGAATACATTGGTACTATCATAAATCATCATTCAAGTGAACATTCCAGTTGTTTCAGTATATGGAAATTATATACAAAAATGCAATATGCCATACCTATAGAGGTAGGGGCAGAAACCACATGACTGTCTCAGGATTTTCACTATCCAATTAGATTAGTGCAGAGGAAGTCTGTGATTGGACAGGGAAGAGGGGGTGGAGCTAAGAGTTGCAGAGAGAGGACAGGGAGGAGAACCAAGATGGCTCTGCCATGTACCTGCGTAGCATTTACCAGCCACAAGTAGCTATGATTTCACAAGGTTAGAAATGTTGGGACAAAGCCTTTATCATTATCAATTGGCTCTAAAATTATTGTATTAACATCTCATAAACTGTATTATTATTGATACATAAATCTGACTGGTCAGGTATAATTTTTTTTTTTTTTTTTTTTTTTTGTCAGCTATAAATTTAAGAGTCCTGATGTTACCTGGGTACTGGGTGTTGTGAAATGCAACCTCGAGATTGGCAATCTCAGAGGAAGAACTACGGGCACAGGGACAAGCACAGTGAGGGCAAGCTAGGAGAGAGTAGCTTAGAGGTGAGAACATGGTGAGCAGCACCCTGCCAGGACATAGTGTTGTGGCCTGCCAGTGCTGGTGCTAGAGCAGAAACATGGTCTGGCCGTGCAGGAAAGATCTTTTTTTTTTAATATTTTCAGAAACAAACAACCACCTCAATAGAAAGAAAAAAGATTGGAAACAGGTCAACATTACTTCATAATGAGAATTCTGAAGAAATTAAAAATAGAAGTGTTGTATTTCAATGTAGTAAAAGCTATATACAATAACTATTGTAGAAATCTAAAGCATTTACTCAAACATGTATAATTATATGTAGTAATTTATTCTCTGTATTCTTAGTCAATGTAGAGCTTAAAGCATTGCCTAAAACAATAAGACAAGAGAAGCAAATGTTATGCAAATAGGAAAGAAGCTAGTTCTCCTTGTTTTCAGATGATATTATTTTATGTTTTAAAAGATTCCATGGGTTCCTTCAGAAGACAAATCTGACCAAAAAAAAAAAAAAAAAAAAAAAAAAAAAAAAAAAAAAAAAAAAAAAAAAAAAAAAAAAAAAAAAAAAAAAAAAAAAAAAAAGAAAAAAGAAATATTCACAATACGTTTTTTAAAAATCTACGAATAAACCAAATGGTCTCTACAGTCTACAGGTTTAATGAAATCCATTCAACAATTCCAAAGCCATTAATCACAGAAACAGAAAAATATAAAATTATACCAGAGAACATTTGAAAAAGCAAAGCAATTCTGTGTAAAAATAAGACTTCTAGGTTATCTTCAAGTTACAATAGATAGTCAAAATGACAGAGACAGCACACTACCGACACAAAAACAGATGTGGAGACTAATGGAACAGAATAGAAAACGCAGGGATATGTGTACAGTTATAGACATGCAGTTCTTTCTACCTTTATGTATTCATTTGGCAGAGGGCTATATAATTGCCACAGTAGATATGTGGAAGTCAGGGGGCAGCATTCAGGAGCTCACTCTCTCTTTACCATGTAAACTGCAGGGATCAAACTCAGATCAGGCTTGGCAAGCTCCTATATACCCTTTGAGCTATTGTACCAGCCCTTGCATATCAATCACTCATATATATATATATATATATATATATATATATATATATATATATATATATGTGTGTGTGTGTGTGTGTGTGTGTGTGTGTGTGTGTGTATCTATATCTATATCTATATCTATATATCTATATATCTTTCAGTCATATTTTCAATTGTGGTTTCCTCTTGTCAGATAACCCTAGCTTTTTAAAAGTTGACAAAAAAAAAAAAATCAGCCAGCACAAGTTGACAAATGGAGATTCATGAATTTCAATAGCTTTACCACAGAAAGGAAGCCATTTTAGAAATAAAGAAAGCCTGCAAAATGAGAAGAAATCTTTTTTTTTTTTTTTTTTTTTTTTTTGGTTTTTCGAGACAGGGTTTCTCTGTATAGCCCTGGCTGTCCTGGAACTCACTTTGTAGACCAGGCTGGCCTTGAACTCAGAAATCCGCCTGCCTCTGCCTCCCAAGTGCTGGGATTAAAGGCGTGCGCCACCACGCCCGGCTAGACTAATATTTTATGCAGAAGATATATAGAATATAAAAAGAAGTGAAGAACCTGAACTCACAAATGAAAGAAGGAAGAAAAAGAAAGAGAAACACAAAGTGTACTTAAATAATTGGAAAAGTATTCAACACCTTTTAGCCATTAAGAGTATGCAAATTAAAAATTGCTTAACATTCCCTCTTCCCATAGTCATAATAGTTATCATTAAAAGAAGCAAAATCAATTGCTGGTAAAGATTTGGAGACATAGAATCTTTATTTTTCACCTAGTAGAATTATAATTATGCCATGAAAATTAGACTGCAGGGTTCTCAAAACTATGAAAATATTTCTGGCAGATTATACAGTCATAACTCTACTGCAATATACCCAAAAGATTCTATGTCACCTAACAGAGAGGCACTCACACAATCATTTCTTTTTCAGTACTATTCACAAGAGATAGGAAATGGAATAACCCTAAATGTTCCCCAGTAAGTGAATATGTAAAAGATTGAGATACACATGATACTAGGGTTCAGGATTACTTTGTATGGGTTCTTATCCTCACTGATAAAATCATTTTTACATATACTCAAAAGGATACTGTGAGATCATTCTATTAATGTTGGAGAGCAAAACAAGAGGGCAAGCAAGCTGTAAATCTTGGAGACTCCCAAGAGTAAGAGATGGAGAAAAGGATAATAGAATGCCTTGCCTTCTGAGTGAGGGTCACTCAGGGCAGTCTGCAAGCAGCTGCAAAAGAGGCAGGAGTTCTCTAGAGAAAACACTGAAAGGCCTGCAGGTGCCATATAAATTTGGTATTAGTGCCACATTCCTTAGAATTTTGGTTGTTAGCAAAAGAAAATATAGAAAAAATAAAAAGTTGTACCTTTTCTGATAGAATTCAGAAAAAATGAGGAGGTTTAACAATGAGGATCAAAAGCAACAGCAAATGCTGTAAGAGATGGGCTCCTGGTGTGTGTTAGCTTCTGACCTCACTAATACCTGATAGGATGGGACAGGGCTGAGTCAGAGAATGGGAAAGGAAAGGAGGTAGGAAGATTGAGAAATCAAAGTGTGCATTAAAATGTCTTGATGAAGCTCATTGTTTTGCATCCTAATTAGAAAGTATAAAGGTAATGACACTGCTTATATTTAAGGGTCAATACATTTGTGAGGAGAAAGACACAAATATGTGTTATTTAAACCATTTACTTTCAAATTTTAGTAAACATAATTTTGAAATACATAAGTGTTTGATTTGATAAAATTGTCTTCAACCTAATTGCCTATTCACTGGATTAATTGGCAGGCTTAAAATATAACTTTTTTTTGGCCAATGTTACTAAAATACATGTTTTAAAATATACTTTGGTTACATAAATATATCATGCAAGGATCTGAATAAAAAAGGTAAAACCTGAATTGAAGTGTCTCTAATTTTTCTGTTATAATAAATTCTACACAATTATTTCATAGAGATCTCAGCTCTAATATTTTTATCACTGACTAGAATTTTATTGACCTTTAAAAACAATATAATCTAGCAGGATTAATGTCTTATCATTTTTGAATTATTAAAAGTAGGATATTTGTTACTTTTTCCTGAAAATATTATATGCAGACTCTTTAATTTTGAGGGAAAGTGCTTACAATTTAACACCAATAAAATTTTCTAAGGATGAAATAGATATGGTTTCATGATTGATTCATTCATATAGTATTAGCCAAGTGGGTAGGCTTATACATGAAATATTACCAAGGCTTCATGACTGGGAATTTAATTTTACTCTCTGAGTGTGAAATCACATTTTTGAATCAAATACATTAAATCAGCATCTACAGTGAGGAAGGATTTTGTTTGGCTTACAGTTTCAAAATATTCATTCCATGGTAGCTTTTCTCCATGCAGTTCAGCAAAATACCATGATGGAAGAGAAGAGCTATTTCGGGTATAAAATATTTGACAAAAAAAAACACAACATTATATGTACTCTACACTACAGAATTTGATTAAGAAATAGAAATTTCAAGGAATTTAATAAATTACTTAAAACCTTATACAAGAAAGAGCAATAAAATTTGAAATTAAATTCTTATTATTTCCACTTTAAATTATATATACTGCTAATATGTATGTTAACTAACATTCCAAAGTTAATTTTTATCTATCGCCACTTATGCAAAGCACTGTGAGACTAATAATACACCTTTCTACTTCT
Source organism: Mus minutoides (assembly GCA_902729485.2). Classification (NCBI taxonomy): domain Eukaryota; kingdom Metazoa; phylum Chordata; class Mammalia; order Rodentia; family Muridae; genus Mus; species Mus minutoides. The sequence goes on from LR750237.1 coordinate 529,132, forward strand.
TAAAATCTCAGAAGTTCAGATTCCAGTGAACAATGCACCCAGTTTTCAGTTCTATTTGTTCATCATACAGATTTGAGAATTCCACTGTGTGAACCTTTCTGTCTTTGCCATTCAGAGCTGTGCTGTCTGTCTTCCAGAGATCTCATGTTATATTTTACATGCACTACTTAGCATAATCAATGTGGTAATGTGAACTTTCCAATTTGATTTAACTTTCATCCTGGGTTTAGTGAAATACTGATTATTGATCGATAATTCAAAGTGAGTCCATTACAGGAGGGAGTAAAACCTTAATTTCTACACTCATGATCTGCATCAGTCAGAAAGGCTTTGCAACTTTGCATACTGAAAATAGCTTTTCATAAAGAAAAGCTTCTTTTTCGTTATGAGCAACACCAGGTAGAGCTCATTGTTGAGATCCATATATTCCAGGTAGATGAATTTGTTAGTGTCAGAAGCACTGGTGTTTCAGTGAATCATGTGGTATGTCTGTTATATTTTTAAAAAATATATGAATAGAAGTATGAAAACCTGGAAAGATTAGCTACTTTATATTGTATAAGGGAAATGTTAATTAAAATTACAAAACCAGGGTCCAGTAGTTAAAATAAAGATCCTGCAGACACTGACAGCACTCTTGCTCTATAAGCAAAATTTCTTTTTCATAATTGGATATTTCATTTCTTTACATTTCAAGTGTTATCCCTTTCCCTGTCTCTTCTCTGCAAACCTCCTATCCCATCTCCATTCTCCTGCTTCTATGAGGGTGCTCCCCCCACACACACACACACACACACTCACCTGCCTCACCACCCTATCATTCTCCTACATTGAGGCACTGGACTTTCAAAGGACAAGGGCCTCCCCTCCCATTGATGCTGGATAAAGCCATCCTCTACTATACATGCAGCTGGACCCATGGGTCCCTCCATGTATGTACTCTTTGGTTGGTGGGTTAGTCCCTGGGATCTCAGGGGGTGGGGGCAGGGTCTGGCTTGTTGATTTTGTTGTTCTTCCTATACAGTTGCAATCCCCTTCAGTTACTAGAGTCCTTCCACTAACTCCTCCATGGAGGTCTCTGCTCAGTCTGCTGGTTGGCTGTAAGCATCCGCACCTGTATCGGTCATTCTTTGGCAGACACTCTCAGGAGATGCAGGCAAATGGATGGAACTAGAAAATATTTTCCTGAGTGAGGTAACCAAGTCACAAAAGAACACTTTCTAGTTTTTGTCAAAATTAGTTGAAAGTCTATATACACTAGCATGTTAATGACACCATTATTCATTATAGGAGATTCTTAGAAGCAAACATGTCCTTCAGTATGTGAATAAATTGCATTGTACTCAGACACTAGGATATTAATTATTTAGTGATACGGAGAAATAATATGTTCAGGCATGAGAACCCATGATTGAACATTAACTACATCTTACCAGTAAAAGTAACCAATTCGAAAAATCTTTATTTAGGAGGGAATCCAATAAAGATATTCTGAAAAATGAGAAGAGAGATAAAAATACCAGCGGTTTCCAGGAATGAAATAATTGAATGATGGAAGCATAGAGAAACTCAGGGATTATCATTTTTATCAAAGTCACAGAATGCATTCATTCACAGTTGATTATACCCTAACGTACACCATAGCCTATGAATAATAGGAATTGTGTGTTAGTGTACATTATCAGTTAGAACAAAATTATAGCCACATTTTTAGTGCTCTAGCATCTGCTGGTAAACTGGAGCATATGGAAATTCTGTGTCTTCACTCAGGCTGAGCAACAAAATATTTGTGATATGTATTTCATAAAATAAAATCATGATTATTTTTATAATTTGTGAACCTTTTCTCAATTTATGATGCATACACATTTTGTTCTAAGCAATGCAGAATAGTCAAAAGAGTCTAAATGACACAATGTGGTGCTTCTATATTCTACATTTATTAAAACAGTAAAAAAATAAGAAAGGATTTTTACTGACAAAGCATCTATTTCTATCTTCACCATTCTTAGTTATACTTACTAATCAACAAATCTCCAAATATTATGATTAGCAGTGTCTTAGTCAGAGTTTCTATTCCTGGACAAAATGTCATGACCAAGAAGCAAGTTGGGGAGGAGAGGGTTTATTCAGCTTACACTTCCATGTTGCTGTTCATCACCAAAAGAAGTCAGGACCGGAACTAAGCAGGACAGGAATCTGGAGCTGATGAAGAGGCCATGGAGGATGGATGGTACTTACTGGCTTGCCTACCCTGGCTTGATCAACATGCTCTCTTATAGAATCCAAGACTATCAGCCCAGGGATGACACCACCCACCATGAGCCCTCCCCCTTTGATCACCAACTATGAAAATGCCCCACAGCTGGATCTCATGGAGTTACTTCCCCAACTGAATTTTCTTACTCTGTGATAGATCCAGTTGACACACAAAACCAGCCAGTACAAGCAGAATACAATTCTAAGAAATATCACTAATAGAAACATGTATGGACCAATGTACCTTCCTCCCTCCCCCCACCCCCTATTTTTATTACTACTCTCTAATTTGGGCATGGTAGACTGGTAAAAATGTCTTTACACATATACAGGGAAGTTGTTGTCTCTCATTTAGGCGTAGGAGAGTACTTAAGGACTCTTATATACCTTTTGTTATTTCTGATTTTGCTGGTAAAAAAGTTTCCCTGGTCCTCATCAGCATAGCCACACATATTCATGAGCAATGCCTGTGAGCCTCTGCATGTATTCTGTAGGAGAGAAGGGGAACTTCTGTCTATTAATCATTCACTGTCCTGAAGATAGCAGTCCACGGGCTGAATTGCACAATGTAGCCCAGCCTCAGAGAAAATCATTCTTCTCTCAATCTGTCTGCCGATAAAGAAAGTGCAATTGCATAGAGCTTAAGGGGTGCATATATTTGTATTAGGAAAAAGCCACATCTCCATGACTCAAGTTCATAAACACAATTTCTGGCACCCATTCTTTCATATTTATTCTCCTTGACGTAAATTTCAGAAATGTATGAGCTAACCCTCCTCCTGAATCTTGGTGTTTTAAATCTTATAAAAAGGTCTATTGCCCAGGTCATCAGTGAGCACAAAATATAGCATATTAGTTAGAACACAATGTTGCTTTGGTCATGTGGCATTTTGAATATTTAACAGGAAGATTAGTAGAGAGATAAGAAAAACCTTAGAATAATGACACTTGTTCTTAGGATCTTCTAAGCACTCAACAGTGGAAAGATTCATAAAGAAGGAGATGTTTATAATTGTCAAAATTTGACATAAACAGCCAAGTATGGGTGTCCAGCTACTGAATGGCTCTGAGATTAAAATTGTGATATATCAATGGCAAAATAAACAAAACTAAACAGTAAGACTCAGTGAGTAGCTCTGTGATGGGCAGAAGTTGAACACTAGAGTGCTCATTGCACACTAAATCCTCCCCACCCCCCAATAACTATATTCTTGATAAGAATCGACAAAGAGCAGACATTTAGATATATTCCCTCATATTCGTTTTCTTTGTTTAGAGCTACTTCATCTGCAGAGTGGTGGGAACTGTCCCTCTGCATTTGAATCACTCCCATGATTAATGACACATTCCTCAGAAGTCAAATGTCCTCAGTTCAATTGACTCTCTCAAGGACATAGAGGTCAATTGCTTCTCCTTCTCCATAAATATCTAAGTCTAACAAAGACCGTTTCTTGGACTTTATTTCCAAATGCCTTCAGAAAGATTAAGAGTTCCACAAAGAGCCGATGACTAATGACAACAGTACATTTCTGAACTCATTACACAAGCAGAGCTCATACAAAAAAAGTACACATTCTGAAAAGACCAATGATGGGCTGTGGGATAGGGGTCCCTCAGGAGCTGTGGGTAAGAGGGATTTACAAGGGATCAGGAAGGAATGGAAAAGACTGCTGCCTTTGTGTGGTATTTGTTGATGGCTCTCTTAATATAAAGCACTGTGTTAGCCAAGGCTAATTGCAAAGCCTGCTGTGTCTTAACACAGTGAATGATTGATCTGGATTGTTACAGAGAACAATGGCGCAGGCAAGCAGGCATACCTCCTTTGTTCTCTAGTGGCTTTCTCTTCAAATTGCATAGCAAGCCCAGGCAGAAGACACAATGTGCACTGTGCTCCATTGTAATTGTGATTATTTGTAACATGACACACCAAGTTTTTTCAAACAGGTTTCTATTATCTGTTCATGACAGAGTACATACGTTTTTCTTAGACTGGGATTTGGGAAAATAGTGACATGTGTTACATAAATCTTTGAGGGCTCCAGAGGTTACCTATTCTGTCTTTGGATGCTTTAAACCTATGTTTTGCTTGAGATGAGTCCAGAGTTAGTAATGGAAGCCAATAAACAGGGAGGAAATTTTACTCTCAGAGATTGAGGCACAAGATAAACAATTTTGTCCTTTTGTCATGATAATGTATTATTATGATATGTAATTGAAATATAATTTAACATAACAATATAAATAATGTAAATACAATCTTTCTTTTTTCATGAAGTTTATTTTCTTGAAGAGTTTGTTGTTTGTTTTCCCTTGACCATGTGGCATACTTGCTCATTGAGATTAGTTACATTTATGTTTGGTTACCAGAAAAGTGTCAATTTTATTCCTTTCTTTATTCTTCTGGTTGTTCCCCATGTCTTTTCAGATACCAGAATATTGTATACAAGCTCACAGAAGAAATGGCAATATTTAATAATTATGTTAGAGAAATGTCACAGAATTAAAATTGTAACCAAGCGAATACTACACAAGTGTTTTGACTGTATTAATTTTCCTAGATGTAACACAAAAAGAGTGCTGTGTGAGAGAGATGATTCTAACAGAATTTGTGCAGTGCAGCTTCATCCACATGCAAAAACTAACAGCAATTTTTGGTGGCTACCTATAAAAGCATGTGAAGGAACTGACCCAGCACCTGTACGCTGCCTGGGCTTGAAGTACCCATATGAGGACAGAGGCCGCTAGCCTAACCATTCTGTCAGTCCCAGAGACAACTCATGTAAATTCATTTTTGTTGGTAATTCTGTTTCTAGACACTGTGGAAGCCATACTTGAGGTGTCTCATGTTACCAGGGAAATTAGACTTCCCTTTTGGTGTTCTTGGTCTGACTAATAAAAGAATTTAAGAATGAACTTGAAAGAAGGGTCTAGGCGAATTTTGCAAGCAAACAAAACAAAACAAAACAAAAATAAACAAAAAATCAACCAAACAAAAGCAAACATCAACAACAACAATGAAAAAACCAGGGCTGACAAACACAGCATTCTTTTTCTGTTACATCTAGGAAACTTAATAGAGTCAAAACACTTGTGCAGAGAAGGAAGATGGGTCAGAAGAGAAGAAAGAAATATGACATTGTGAAAGAAAATAATATATAAGGCCTATAGTTTAAACACCAGTTGCTGAGGAGGATTTAAAGTTTGTAAATCTAGGCCTGAGACATGCACAGGCAAATCAACAAAAGGTGTTGACTCATTCCGGGAACTGAGCAGTTGTAGGGATAGGAAAGTTATGCAAAGAGAGTAATGGGCCATTTGGCCTGGTGCCTCCATGCCTGGCTGACTCAGGCAAATCCCCAGCAGGATTGCTGCTACCTTGGGCCTCTTGCTGGTGTTTGAACTAGCCAATCATGTGAAACCACACCAATCTCCCCATCTCCTACCCCAATTTTCCCAACCCCCTACTCCATTTACTATATAAACTCCTAGCTTTCAAGCCTTGTGGTTGACTCCTCTATCTCTTGCATGAGGTACCTGTCGGCCAGGAGCTCCGCGAATAAACTACATTGTGTGCATTGCATCAAGATGAATCTGGAGGATATAATCCTTAGTGAGGTAACCCAATCACAAAAGAAGTCATTGGGTATGCACTCACTGATAAATGGATATTAGCCCAGAAACTTAGAATATCCAAGATACAATTTGCAAAACACAAGAACATCAAGAAGGAAGACCAGCTCGTGGATACTTCATTCCTCCTGTGAAGAGGAAACAAAATAACCATGAAA
>LR750237.1:535278-570656 GCA_902729485.2 Mus minutoides
GGGGGGATCCATCCCATAATCAGTCATTAAACTCAGACACTATGGCATAGGACAACTAGTGCCTACTTAAGGGACCCTGATATAGCTGTCTTGTACAGAAGTGGATGCTCATAACCATCTATAAGAGGGAACACAGGGCCCACAATGGAGAAGCTAGAGATAGAACCCCGGGAGCTGAAGGGGTCTGCAACCCTAGAAGAGGATCAACAATATGAACTAACCAGAACCCCCAGAACTCGTGTCTCTAGCTCCATATGTAGCAGAAGATGGCCTAGTAGGCCATAATTGAGAAGAGAGGCCCCTTGGTATTGCAAACTTTATATGCCCCAATACAGGGGAACGCCAGAGCCACGAAGTGGGAGTGGGTGGACAGGGGAGGGGGGAGGGGACTTTCGGAATAGCATTTGAAATGTAAATTAAGAAAATATCTAATAAAAAAAATGGAAAAAAAAATAAAATAAATAAATCCAAAAAAAAAAAAAAAAAAAAAGATGGTCTCTCATGATTCCTTGGGTGCGCGAACTCCCTAGACTCGAGTGGGGTCTCCTTCGGGGACCTTACAATTGTAACTAGCCACATAGGAAATGAGGTCTGGGAAGTGATGTGTTTACAAAAATATATGTTCTATGGATGGGTAGTGAGGTATAGAGGAAGGGGATGTCTCAGCAGGCCCATGCCAAGGCATTTCTTCCCCCTGAGGGACTAGCCACACAGGGCAGTGTAATATAGAATAGATTTTATTCAGGATTCAGGGCATGGGGAAGGGATTCAAGAGGGTAGTAGACCTCTTGCGAGAAAGAGAGAGAGAGAGAGAGAGAGAGAGAGAGAGAGAGAGAGAGAGAGAGTGTAGAAGAGTAGAGTTTGGCCATGAGCACATGGAGAGAAGGAAGGAAGGGAATGAGAAAGGGGTGAGGGACAGGGACGAAGAAGGGAAGAAGAAAAGAACAAGAGATCAACAGAGAAAGGAGGGGGCAAGCAACCCCTTTTAGAGTAAGTCAGACCTACCTGGCTATTGCCAGGTAACTCTGGGGGTGAAGTTTAGACAGCATGCTAACAGGAAGGAACTTAGAAAAAGAGTAAGGAAACCTGGTGTGTCTGGAAAAGCATGTCAAGATTTTAACAAATATCCAAAGTCATTAAAAAAAAAGTTTAAAAAAATAACAAAAGAAGTAAGGAAAAAAGTAAGGACTCAGAAAAGCAAGGGGGGGGGGTGTCTTAACCAGTTATATGGCTTCTGTTCCACTTCACAGAGAACAAGAATTCTGGGAAGGAAATGTATATCATCTCATTAAGGGAATACTTACCTTTTCCTCTTTTTATCATGGTTTATGGTAAGTTAGATGTCCTCATTGGTCTAACAGCATCAACTCTTTGTTTGTTTGTTTGTTTGTTTGTTTTTTGTTTTGTTTTTTGAGCCAAGGTTTCTCTGTGTAGCCCTGGAACTCACTCTGTAGACCAGGCTGACCTCGAACTCAGAAATTCGCCTGCCTCTGCCTCCTGGGTACAGGGATTAAAAGTGTCTTTTAGGACTTACCTTACAATCTATATTTAGTTACATGTCACAGACTGCTGTGAAACTTCAAAATTGTATGTGTGCGGTGTGTGTGTGTATCTTTGTGTCTGCATGTGTGTATGTGTCTGTGCGTTTCTGTGTCTTTGTGTCTTTGTGTGTACATAAAAATGATGAAAAGTTAAAGTAAATTTTTTGAAATATTTTAGCCTAACAATAGTTGTAATGTTTCTGATGTATTTATAGGAAAATGTGAAGTAAATCCAATTAGTAGGATTCTGATTTTATCTCTTTGCATCTGTTCAACTACTTATGTGGAAAAGCTCAGTCTTTAGAGCTATCAATGTTATTTTCTTTCCCTTTTACCTCCTTAACCACAATTTTTTTCTCTTAGTATAATGTTCTGTCTGGAACATGTGACCAACCAAGGTGTATAAAGGTCTAGGTCCATAAAATACAATCACAGTCCTTTCCGTTTAATTTCTCCCTGAGTTAGTTGGCCCTCAATATCGCAGAGATGTGTAGACTCTTCCTGTGCTGCTTTAGATTCAACCATATTGCCTTTCCTCTTTTTAAGGACCTGGGATTCTTATTTTCAAAAAACATTTCTTATTTCCACTTTCTAGATTATATTTACATGCTAGTCTTCTAAAAGAAATGCCAGAATACACAATATACAGTATTATATCATTCTTGAGACTGTATCTTTACTTCACAAATAACTCAGCCTAAAGTATACATGTTACATATCCCAAGATGCTATAAAGAACTTCCACACTTATTAAATTATTTCAATGACTGTGTTGAATTAAAAGAGACTTGATTCAGCTGCTTTTGTAGATGCAAAAACACATCTTCAAGGAAGACATGCAAACAGCCAACAGGCACATGAAAATGCACTCCACACCACAATGACTGAAAATGTGAGTTAAAACTCTACTTGAAACACATCTCTCTCTTTCTCTCTCTCTCTCTCTCTCTCTCTCTCTCTCTCTCTCTCTCTCTCTCTCTCTCTCACACACACACACACACACACACACACACAGCTTTGTTGGATAAAAGAGAAATTGAGTCTTTGTCTTTCTTTGTTGTTGTTTGTGGGTGTTGATAGTCATCTTGCCAGAATCAGCTGTGACCACTCTTTGAGTTTAGGATAATTGAACTAAGAAGACCCACATTGACACATGGCACCATAGTACAGCTTTATGGGCTGGATCCTAAACTGATCAAATGGTAAAAATAAGCCTGGCTTTGTAATCTCCAATTTCCTTACCATGCTTGACAGTACGCTCAATGACAGCCATTTTCTTTAAATAGATTGTTTTTTCACATATATTATCTCACAGAGACAAGGAGAAGAGATTAATGTATCAGGAAGGCAGGATTACTTGCTAAGAGAATCATTTGCCATTTTTCAGTAAGTCAAGCATGGGAATCACATGACCAGTAATTCTACTCCTAGGTATATACACAAAAGAACTAAAGACAGAGTTAAGCAAATGTATGCATACATTCTCTTATTACAAGCAAGGTACTTAATATGTGTCAACTAAATGGCTAATGCTAGCCAAATGCTTATCAGACAAATTCTTCTATTATATAAAAATTTGAAAATAAGCTTTAAAGAAAAAAATAATTATTTAAAATTCAAGTATAACTTTTATAAACTATGTATATTTGGTTGGATTCCTACTTGGCATTGTTCACAGTCATGAGCACAGGATGTATAGATCCTCTTATACATTAAGCAGGGATCAACCCAATGTAACCAGTATGTCAATCACTTTAAGATACCATCATTTTCTTATGACAAGGATGTTTAAAGTGAACATTTCTGAATAGTTTGAGACATGTACTTGTTTTGTCTATGTTCTTTATATCTACTCTTCTGTGTTCCAACACCTGAGAACTGAATTATTAAAATGATAACTGTTCATCCCCAACCACCCATTATCCCAAGTTGCTCTTAGACACAATAAAGTGATAAAGATTCAAATAGTTATCTTATAATTACAATACAACAGTGTAAAGTATTCTACTTTAATATCCTTTTTATATATTTTTGAGACAGAGTATCATGTATCCCAAATTGATGTCAAAATTTCCTATTCATATGAGGATGTTTTTGGAACTCTGATCCCAATACATTCCTTACATTCTGTCTTACTGGGACTCAAAGCCATGGCTTCCTGCATGCCAGTCCAGCACTTTATGAGCTGACCTATATCTAGGTCCTAGACTTCTTATATCTTAAAATACACTTTTCATCTTTACAAAATAAACATTTCACATCTGTTATAATGGTGATACTGAGTTTATGGGTAAGGGTGTTGTGCTTTAAAGAGAAGATCATATTAAAGACGATATTAATACTTACAGAAATGGCCAGGAAGGAAACAGGGAACTGGCCTAATACACTCAAAGCCCATATTGCTGAAAGTGAGACACATTGTTTTCCTTCACTTTCTGTGGCAGGCTAGGAAGGAGATCTAGACTACTGTGAGTGGTCCTAAGAGGTAAAACCAGAAGCTGGAAGCATGTATTACAGGTTTACTTTTGGTTATAATTATGTATGTCTGAATGACATTCAGCTTGTAGATACAGAGATACAGACCCTGCCTCCACATGCACTCAACGCTGGCTGAGTTAATCATCCAAGAAATTCAATAAACCTTCAGAAATAAATTTTCGTCTTTATGTCATTCATCACAGCGAAAATGTGCAAAGTAATTTTGTAGTCATTGCTATGCTGGGAAAGCCCTTGTCTCAGATGTGTCTCTCTAAGGGAATTTCACAATGCACCACAGGCATCTATCTTAGAAGCACAGAACTTGATGCATGTTGGCAATACAAACTATGCATTAACTAATAATATTAATCAGTCAGCTGGTGAAAAATATATTAGGGTTCAAAAGTGAATTGCTGCTATTAATTTTACTTAAAACAACTGTCAAAAGTGAAATGGACTAATGCAAAGCAAAATGACATTAAAAGTCTAATGATATCATTTCCTTGTACATGTATGTTGATAAACCTTAGCCAGTTGTAAGAGTATTCCTGTAGTCAGTAACAAAGACAGCAATGAGTCGACACAGCTGTGCTCCTCCATCCATGAGCAATGACTTCCCAGGCACCCAGAAGATAATTGAAACTGCATATTGTAGTGAATTAAGAATAGTGATTCTGGGGGCCAGTGAGGTGGCTCAGCTGGTAACTGCTCTCACAGCCAGGCATAGGGGGTCTGGGCTCAATTCTAGGGACCCATATGGTGGAGAGAGAGAACCAAGTCCTGAAAGTTATCCTCCTGTCTTCTTCTATGTGCACTGTGCATATGGTCACACTCACTGAAACAGAGGGATGATCAGGAGACTTTCATGAGTGAATTCCTAGTGAACATTTTCTGTTGACACAGGCATGACCAAATCAAAGATCTCAAAGCTTCACTCACAACTGTGGATGAATGTAAAAGCCATCAATCATGGTCTGAGTATGAATGTTGACTATGTGTGGAGAAAAAGTGTCCACTATAGATTTTTACCTTTTGACATTCATGGTGTAGAGGCTGCTCCCCTACAGAAACTGCTCCAACCAAGATTAGCTAAACCTGGTTTTTGTTTTTTTTTTTTTAGACCTAGCTGTCCTGGAACCCACTCTTAAACCTGTCTTCTTAATCCAGCTGTATAAACTCTGCCTCCCTATTTATTTGTATATAATAACCCCACATAGTATGCACTCACTGATAAATAGATATTAGCCCAAAAGTTCATAATACCCAAGATACAACTCACAGACCACATGAAGCTCAAGAAGAAGGAATACCAGAGTGTGGATGCTTTGGTACTTCTTAGAAGGGGGAACAAAATACTTGAAAGGAAATATAGACACAAAGTGTGAAGCACAAACTGAAGGAAAGGCCATCCAGAGACTGCCCCATCTGGGGATCCATCCATCCCATGTACAGACACCAACCCAGACACTATTGTGGATGCCAAGAAGTACTTGGTGTCAGGAGCCTGATATAGCTGATTTTGCCAGAGCCTGACAAATACAGAGGCAGATGCTTGCAGCCAACTATTGGACTGAACACGGGGGTCCCCAATGGAAGGGTTAGAGAAAGGACTAAAGAATCTAAGGGGGGTTACAACCCATATGAAGAACAACAATATCAACCAACCAGACCCCTCAGAGCTCCCAGGGACTAAACCACCAACCAAAAATTACACATTGAGGGACCCATGGCTCCAGCCACATATCTAGCAGAGGATGTCCTTGTAGGCCTTGTCAGTCTTCAGTGAGAGGAGAGGCCCTTGTTATTGTTAAGACTGGATGCTCCAGTGTAGGGAATGCTGGGGCAAGGAGGTGTGAGTGGGTGGGTGTGTGGGTGGGGGAACACCCTCATAGAAGCAGGGGAAAGTGAGATGGGATATGGAGCTTCAGGGGGTGGGGAACCAGGAAAGGGGATACCATTTGAAATGAAAATAAAGAAAATATCAATAAATCTTATCGATGCTTAATTTATAGCTATTTATCAGTACTTTTTTTCAATTTAATGTCCACAACTCTTTGCAAAATAATTTGGTCTGAGTTAAGATTCAGAATATACTATTTGGAAAATAATTTTTATATATTCATTAATATTGATGGTAATTAATTTTTCTTTCTTGAATCAGTACCTTAAAAATTATTTTGAGATTAGCACACAGTATTTTTTACATGTACACATTAATACATACAAATATGCAGGTTCATATATACATACATAGAAAGGCACACACATATACATACATACATACATACATACATACATACATACATACATACATATGTACAAACATATGTATGTTTGCTGAAATGTTAGCTTATCAGAACATCAACTGAATTACCTAAGGACTATTGCAATCAAATTAGTGTAAATAAGGATGGACTTTTGTAACTAAAAATGTTTGTAACTAAAAACTTTCTTTTTGTGGATACAGCAACTTTTAGAAGATAATTTTTTAAAGTCATTGAATACTGGGGTCATTAAATAATAACATTTCCCATGTCTTATTTCAGCTGTCTTTGCTCATACCCTTAAAGTTCAAACATAGGCATAAAGTATTTCTCAAAAAGAAAAACGAAAAACTATGGAGTACTTCATTTTTTTTTTCTGTTATCACAGTAAAGAGTGTATGAAGAGAATTCTCTATTAGATATGGATCATTCATTCTCTATAGCATCAGACATTTCTGTATAATTCTGTACAATCTTTTAGTTACTAAGACCAGTAACAAGGAAGCTTGGTAGTCACAAAAGAAAATAGAAGTTCAATCAGAAACAGTACTATCATGTTTCAAATAACAGCAAACCTGAGCTACACATTGGTAAGTTAGTGTTAAAAGAAGTTTTTTTTTTTTTCCCATTGGGTTCAAGATGACTTTGTTTTCTAGGTATTTCCTCAAAAGTAAATGAAAAAAAAAAAAAAAAAAAACCAGAAGAAATTATATAACTTCCATATGTTGACTGAGGGGTGGGGAAGGCAAACACTTGTTTTAGAGTATTCACTACCATTGTGGTTTTTTTTTTNTGTATGACCAAGGGGCCTCTCCTCCCAATGATGGCCAACTAGGCCATCTTCTTCCATATATGCAGCTAGAGACATGAGCGCAGGGGGAACTAGTTAGTTCATGTTATTCTTCCACCTAGAGGGTTGAAGACCCCTTCAGCTCCTTGGGTACTTTCTCTAGCTCCTACCTTGGGAGTCATGTGTTCCAACTAATAGCTGATTGTGAGCATCCACTACAGAAAGCACCTCCCACCACCACCAGAATTTCTTTCTTTCGTTGTGTGGATATAGGATCCTCATGCAGCTCGGTCAACAAATTCATGATTTTCTTGCCTGTACCTCCTAAGTGTACAATTTACAGGTATGTTATCACTACATTTGTTCCATCCCTCCTCAACTGAATCAGAAAAAATTCAGAACAGACTAAACTCTGTTAGAAACTTCCTGCCACCCAGTGCTATGGGAAATGAGAGTTTGAAGAAAAATGAGTTATTTGATAGTTTTTTGAGAAATCTTTATGCTTGTGTTTAAACTTGAAATGTTTTAGCATAGTCAGTTAAAGTCAAACACAAGAAGTATGATAGCAATAAATGTAAATGTAGCTTTTATTTCCTCAGAGAAAGAGGTAAGATGAGACCTGTACCCAAGCTTTACAAATATATGGGTTGAGCCCAGACTGTTTCTATCTAACTATGCCTAGGCCTAGGCCTGGAAGCTACTCCATATAATCCAATCTCCTGCAAGCCCAGATCCTAAGGTTTCAGCTTCCAGCCTCTGTTTGCTAATGTAAGCCTAGAATGTTTCAGCCTTGAAGACTTATTGCTAAATAAATTCACTCGTTCTGTCTCTTCCTGAACTTTGGCTGTCTCACTCAGCTCAACTTCCTATTTTAGGGATGACTATAATTGATTGGGTTTAGCAGTTTAAAACAAAAGCAGCAACACTTTGAGGATAATGAGACAGTTTCTTATCTCATCTCCTAAGGAGGCTGATTGAAATGTTAAGGCCAACCTGGATACAGAGCTCACTCAAAGCCAATTTAGTGAGACCAGGTTTCCAAAGAAAACATAAAACAGAGGGCTGGGAGGTACCATTGCCCAGTGGTAGAGTGCTTACTTAGCATATTCATTTCAGTTCAAAGGACCAAGAGGAAGAAAAGCAACACTAAAGCAGTCATAGTGTGGACAAGAGCAGTGAATAGCACAAGGGGAAGCCTCACAGAGTGCTCAGCTCCAAGTAGAAGCAGTGCACAAGTCTGAAATCGCAAACAGGCCAGGTGAGATAGAGCAATACTGGACTCTTACCCAGGGCACTGCATACACACAGCTGCACAATGCACCTTTAAAAATATTAAGTTTATTTATAGATCCAAAATGCCTCCACATTCATTACTTAGGCTTCAGTAACTGACTAAATAATGTTAATGCCATAGTCTAGCTAATTTTTCTATGTAAAGAAGAACATAACATTTGATGTCTAATCTAATTTCTCAGTTTCTCAGCAGTATCTAGAAGTATCAATATCCCCTCTCTCTGTATTTCTGATTCTCTTCTCTTCTCTTCTCTTCTCTTCTCTTCTCTTCTCTTCTCTTCTCTTCTCTTCTCTTCTCTTCTCTNCCTCTCCTCTCCTCTCCTCTCCTCTCCTTTCCTCTTCTCTCTGCCGAGACCCCAATCTCTGACCAGCAGACACACTCACCCGAAGTGAACTCCTCCCTTTACTCAGGCCATTCCATATATATATATATATATATATATATATATATATATATATATATATCCATCCTTCTTATATCATCTCACTCCACTCATTGCTCTCCAATCAGCATCATCATGCCCCTAGCATGAGTTGCCAGCGCAAGCAGGACAACAGATCATTGGCCAACACTATGGTAAGGCTATATGATGTTTCAGATCATGCGGTAGGCACGGATGACTCAGCTGTGTGTTTTCAAAAGTTTTAGTAAACAGGATGGTGTTACAAGGCTTGGCACTAAGCTGGGTGCCATCTTAGCCCAGTGGTTACGCCTGCTTCCCACACCTCTCCTCTCCTCCTCCTCCTTCTTCTCTTTCTCTCTCCCTCTCTCTCTCCCTTCCTCTCCTTCTCTCTCTCCCTTTCTCTCCCTCTCTCTCTCCCTTCCCCCCCTCTCTCTCTTATCAGGAGGTTATTAATTAAATATAATGTGTGGTGAAAGCTTAGGAAGCATTTATCTCTGTTAGATTAGAGAAAGTCATGTCTAAATGTGATTTGTTCTGAAATGGTTTTGCATCAAATCTTTGTGGGATAAATTATGTAGCACTCTGTACCTCAGATTCCTCATGTATAAAACAAAGATGTTAATCTTGAAAACTGTTTGGTCTACTTTAACTTTCAGGCTTTCAGAATCTTTCAGTTTGATATATACTCACCTAGCAACCAGATATGATCATGTGCTATCTGAGACTGAAAACAAATGAATTTATAGTTAAACTTGCCCATGGTGTTCCTCAATACTTTTGACCTTTGCATCAATTTTGGCTCCTAAATAAAGAATGCCAATGTTTTGAAATAAAAAATCAGAAAATAGAAATATCATACTCACACATCAGACTTTGCACAGTTTTCAACAAAGTAGGTGGCTGAACAGCATGAATGGAGTTTGGACACATTTTGAAAAAAAAAAAAAGTAAAAACTGAGCCAAACATACGTAAAATCAAGCATTTGTAAGATCAATTTATCACTATTTCGTTCGATGCACTTCCCACTAAGCTTAGTATTTGGGGTAAATATGCATGTGGTTGTTGGAATTGCTGCATCTGCTGTTTACTCCTTCCTCACAACACAGGGACATCACACAGAGCCAGCACACCCTCTAGTCTCTGCTGGGCCCTAGGCTATAGAGTGTTTCATCTTTTGAATGTCATCATATTTTAAGTTCTTGCATATGATGAATATCTGCAGATTTGAGATATAGACAGCCTCTTTAAATACAGAAGAGAACATTCTATTCTATTTTTCCAGCGAGAACACAAGAGGCTGCAGAAATCCCTATTACCCATACATGGCTACTTCAGCTTTAAACCAACAAGAAGCATTAGTGACACCCAAAATCCAATTTTCCTTCATGGTCAAGGACATTGCAAGGTTCAAAGGACCTTAAAGACAACTTGCCATGATTAGGGGAAAAGGCTATATTAAGGGGTTAAGAAGATATGGTGAAAAGCATGTAATCTTCTAGAGGGCAAACGTAGCATGTAGAGGTGCTCTTACCCAAGGGAGAACAAAGGGAGGCACTGGCTGCAGAATGACCATGTTGCACATCAGGTCAAAAGCTGGGGTTTCTGTCCTTTAGTCTGTCTATCCCTTCACAGATGTCATGGGAGATCATTGCAAAACTGACAGCCTCTGGAAGCACTGAAGAGGCAGCTCTTAGATGTCAGGAGCTGTTCACCTCAGGTGACTAACATCATTATGGCCTCACTCCTGAGTTGGTCCCAGTCTAACATCAGCATGATTCTATCAAATTTCTTTTTGAACATTGTTTCTCAGTTCAAATCATATTTTCTGTGGCTCAGGTTCTGACATCCCTTTTAAGCCTCCTTGAACAATGAGTAGCCCACACAGAACTCTCTCTTTTCTACATTCTGCTTCACAAACTCTCATAATCCCAGGATTAGTAAGAAGCTTGTTCTCTTGTGTGCAAGCCTTGCAAGTGGTACTCAACAATGTTTGATGATTGAAGATCAGACAGCACTAACTTGAGTTTATTCAAATGTATGATATGGGGAAACAAAATATAAAATGTTACACGGTCAATGAGAAAGAACAATTTTTGTTTGGATTAGCCAAGTGATGTGTATAGAGCTAAGCATTTGGGAGAAGTATTTTAATAATTCTTTCTTCAGAAATGGAATACATTTATAAGTATACTGTATGTAAAAAAATAACTAAAATAACCTAGCACATTTTTTTTAATCCCAAAAGTAAAGTCTAATTTAAGAGTTGTTCCACAGTCTTGTATCTAGTGTCCAGAATAACTATGCTAACTGATGAAACTGTTTGGTGATTTCTTCGTTCTCTAGTTTAACATCACTACTGGTATAAAGAACAAAGAAATTAGATTATGACATCTTGACTCAAGAAACCCACACTATTAAATATTGTCTCATTAAATGCTCACATTTTGCCTTTCAATTCATTCCTCATGCCAAACCATGAGACAATACATATGAAAGTAAAATTGAAGAAAAAATCTGCCTTCCTGTCATCCAAAGTGTTGCTCAAATCACAATAGTGCTTAGGCTCTGAAAAGTATTTTCAGTTGATCTTGTCAGTCTACTTGCTAGTCTACCCCAGTATAGTTCCAACTTAAAGTGCTAATGTAGAGTGTATTATCACTAGTTTTTATAAGAGCCAATAAATATTGAGTTGTAGTGGTTTCCCCAAGAGGGACTTGGCAGACACCGCTCAATGCCACCCTCAAGGTCTCTTACTCTTTGCTACTGAGTTACTTTGCTAACTGTCACCATAATGTATTTAGGTACAGAAAGCAAATCTGTATTGGTCTAAAGTATGAGTTCAGAATATGGTGACTTTAATATCAATAGGGTAAAAAATGAGATATTTTTATAAAGAAAATATATCCATGCAGCACACAGATGGGCATGTGAAGCACAATAAGGGTTATATTCCATAATGAGGTGATTAAAAATAGTGAATATGAAGTACTTCATATAGAGCAACAAAGAGACACTATTAAAGTAGGGTACATATGTGCTATCTCTGTTACCTAATCATTGAGAAAGACTGACTTACAGCCAAGAAGGAAAAAGCAGGAAAATGCTGATAGTTCCCTACAAGAAGAATTGTCTGGGTCTCTCAAATTCCATTTTAAATAATGTCATATGGAAAAAAATTCTACAGCTACAGAGACCATTTTGTTACAAGAAGGAAAAGGAAAAGGACATAGTGACTGTGAAATAAGAGTCAGCATTTGGACCTGAATTTATACCTGCTTGTATGGAGTTTCCTTTAGAATTATGTGTCCTTGTGGTGTTACAACATAGTGCACTGCTAAGCTATACCAAATACAGATTCAGACTTAATAATATGTCAAGTGACTTAGAGATTGAAAGTCCATGGCTTGATATTCTGTGTTGAGACTTTATTACCCATTCACCCTTACAGCATAATTTCAGACTATAGAGTGTTTATTGGATAAAACATTAGGAATAAGGAATAAAGAGAAAACAAATAACAACCACAAAAATTAGCTTAAGAAACATCTCTCATTTGCAGACCTAAATCTGCTACTGCAGTCATCCTGGTGGGTCTAAAACAGATAGTTGTACAGTTTGTTTTTTTCCCTTCCTACAAGCCACTCAGCCCTAGACAACTTGAATCATTATATACTCGTGGACAATATCTGCTTTCTACAGGGAATGATTAAGTCTCTCAGATACTCAATGAAGAATATCCAAAAGCCAGGAACCCAATAGAGGAAGACTCTTGGGACAGATCCTTTAGTGAGTAGAGCTTGATACATGTCAAATGGCCAGGTGTTCACCAAGACAAAGAAAGGTTCTATTGGTTCTAAGGGGATCTCTTCTCTCAATGCTTTTGTATGTATGCCTGGAAGTGTAACTTCTATATTGTATCACCTAAAGCTCTGGCTGTTTTGCAATGGAGGTATACTTCTCCATCCCTTCCAGAATACACCAGGAATGTGGTTCCTAGCCAACACTTATAAATATCTATCTTTCTATTATATGTTAAAGCCATCCTATCAGGGATGAACTGCATCTCATTGTGGTTTTCAAAGACAAGCCATGCTGAGCTTCTTTTAAATAGGAGCAATGTGAATTTTAAATGATGCAAAAAATTCTGGAAATGCCAAGTGTGGCCACATGTTGAAGCACTTACTTAATAGGTAAGTTTGTAAATTTCATGTTATGTGTATTTTCATAAAGGAGCTAAGGGGGTTTGCAGCCCCATGTGGGGAGCAACAGTGTCAACTGGTCAGAACCCCCAGAGCTCCCAGGGACTGGACCACCAAGCAAAGAGTACGCAAAGAGTAGAGAGACCCATGGCTTCCACAGAGCAGGTTCTTGGACATCATTAGGAGGCGTGGCCCTTGAGCCTGAAGGTGTTAGATGCCCCAGTGTAGGGGAATGCCAGGGCAGCAAGGCAAGAGTGGGTAGAGGCGGGGGGTGGGGGGTGGGATTGGGTATTTCTGAAGGGGAGACCTGGAAAAAGAAAACCATTTGAAATGCAAATAAAAAGACAGGCAGATTTCTGAGTTTGAGGCCAGCCTGGTCTACAAAGTGAGTTCCAGGACAGCCAGGGCTATACAGAGAAACCCTCTCTCGGAAAAAAAAAAAAAAAAAAAAAAAAATCTAATAAAAAATTAGAAAAGTAAGAAAATTTTGAAAAAAGGAGTGAAAGCAAGAAAGGAACTATGAATCATACATATTTTGATGTAGAAAAAAAAACAACTTTGATAATATGCTGGAAATATCCTAGCTGGAAGAACGAAACTCGAAGGGACACCTGGAACTATGTCCCCTCCCCTTTTGACATTCAGACTGTCGAAACAATTGCTCTTAAGAATTGGTTATTTGCTTTCAGAATCTCATTCAGAATCTCATTCAAAAGGCTGAAACTTGAGCCAGAGAAAGAGCTTCTTGCTCAGCAAGAGAGTTTATAAAATTCTTTTTTTTTTATTTTTCTTTTTTCTTTCTCTTTCTTCTTTTTATTAGATATTTTCTTTATTTATATTTCATGTGTTATCCTCTTTTCGGGTTTCCCCTCTGAAACTCCCCCTATCACCTAACCCCTTCCCCTGCTTACTAACATGTCAGGCCACCTTTCAGGAGAGTGGAAGGATGGATCACCTAGTGGCTAGGACTACATATCTCTTGCTCTGTTTAAAGATAAAACTTATGTCAGGACTTTGGAAAAGGACTTGGGATTAGAGTATAACTGGACACCCCTCCCCCCATTCCAGATGTGGATTCACTATCTAACTATCTTTTCTTTTCCCTTTCTTTGGGTATTTAGTGGCCTATTGAGGACAGGAACAAGTATAAGTAATTAGTGCTGCCAGGGCTAAAGCTTGGTCCTACTGTCTCTAGTAACAACCCCAGGGCACGGAACTTTTGGTCTATACAATATAGGGAAACTCTTCTCATTTAAAACTGAGTATGGAAAAAAATGAGTATGGGTTTTCTTGGGTGTGGGGATAGAAAAACGCAAATGTAAACAGTTTACTTCATTAGGGAACATAATATCCAAGGATAGTGCTATAATCCAACTATTCTGTAAATGCAACAAAGGCTGGCTCAGGAAATTGAGAATTGCATGTTTACTTACTTGTTTTGAATGTATTTTCTATCTGTTACTCTAAAAATCTTCAGCAAAAGACTACATTAAGTGAATGTGTTAGTCAAACTATAGTGAATAAAATTCTTTGGTAACAAATTGACAAACTTATCCTTGTCAGATCAAGAAGGCCATTTCACAATGTTCCTAACCCTTGTGTTAACATAGCATCTGTGGGTGACTGTTCCATACTTTGCATTTTCTTATGTGCATTGAAGAGTGGTTAAGGCATTTCACAGAATAAAGTACTTGAGAATACTGCAGTGCCTCAGCCTCTGAAAGCTGACCTTCAGAGAGTAATGAAAAAAGCTTAATAGAAATTCTTGACATCGTAAAATGATGAAGTTGAAAATAATGTACTTTAGTTATACTTTCAACACAAAATAAAACTGTAATACAGAAATATGACATGCTTTCACTTTTGGCCAAGAACTTCAGGTAGTTTTGTTATACTTTTTAATAGATTTAATCTCAATAGCAAATGTCCCCCTTATCATATTGGTGGCCTATACAGAACAAAACCTATCTAGTCCCTGACCCTTGATTTTGTCCTGATTTTCCTTATTTCTTGATATGCAGTGCTTTGATAACATACCTTGTGCCTAACTATGTGACTATGCCTATGTGCACCAGAAAGCTAAATGAAGAAGATTTTTTTCCAGAAGCTTGATGAAATAATAACATTGAGATCATTGCTTATGTATTAAGTGACACAACTAATTAGAACTGGGTCTTTCTTCAACATGAAGGATGAAGGAAAAAAAAAAACAGATTCAAGTAGGAAACATCAGGACCACCCTGTTAAACAAAAGGTGCAACAATGAAATATGAGAAGCTACAGTATCCAATATGGCAGCAACTAGCTGTGTGAAATCATAACGTGCTGGAAAGCTCACTCTCACAATTATTCTTTTCCCTTCATAAGCACATATAAGATTTCAAAGAACAAAATTTTAAAGATATCTCCATTATAATTTAATATTGATTGCATCTTAAAATAATATTTTGAGCATGCAGCAATACAATTTGATAGAAATTTATTGATTATTTTTGTTCTTCTTTAATGCATTTATTATGAAACAAATTATAATCATAGTTTACTGCAGACAATGGTGCTTTATAGAAAGTCACAATGCGAAATTCATCAAGGAACAACATCAGAATGGATTTCAAGAAAATTGTTGTAAGCTTTCACAGCATTCTCTAATGGCCTCTATCAATTCCTATGTCACATTCCTAATGAACATTGTGGCTGTATTACTTACTGTCAAATAGTGGCCAATTTGAGGCTAAAGGCTGTTGCCACTATTTAGTCAGTAGTGACAGATTCCAATTGGAATTATAGAAAATGAAAACATAGTTCCATTCCCACAGAGATGCATACTGTAGCCTGCATAGAGCCACGACAATTTCCTCATGTTCTCAATTGCTCTTTCCTACAGTCCCTTCACACATGCTCTTCCACCTCCATGGAACACATCATTGATGGTTATTTGTCTGACTTATTTCATATCCACAAACATCCATTAGTTACTCTGTATAATTTAGTGTCTTTCCTTCTATATACTATATGGCAACAAGAACCCATCCTTTGCAAAATCTATGTAAGTGTTCAGTTTTGTCTTCTCTTTTCAAATAAATAAAGTAGAATTCAGATCTGCCCACATCTGCCCACATCCATGTGTCTTTAGGCTGAACCATACACTGAGGGATGTTGTTTTAGGAAATATATGTATGCACATGTGAATGATGCTAATGTACCTGGTAAAGAAAGAAATTTCTGAATACTCTATTATTCTTTCCACATAATTATCATAGTACTTCAAATTTACTTTTTAAAAAATTTTCCATAAATATTTTTATTTTACTTCATTTAAACAAACTTTTCAAAATGAGCATTGATATAATTGTTATTATTTTAAAACATTAGAACTGAATTCATTATCCTTTATGTATTCTGTCTGAGATAATGCATGTACATACATTGAGATTAAATAAATTCTCAATCTGTGGATTATTCTAGTTATAATAATTAAAATGAGAACAACCATAACTCAAGAATGTATCTAGATGTGCTCTGATTTGAGAGTGTACTCCAAAATATGTGACCTTTAATTACCACTGAGTAGTTATTAGTGCATGATCTCTAGTGCTGTATGCCGACGTCATGGGGAGGAACCTTCATGAAAGGATTGCTCTTTGTGTCTCTTAAATGACTTAAAAAGTGAGTTGCTCAAGGCATCACACCCACATGGCCCCTACTTTTCTCTTTGAGTTGGAGCAGAATAGGATTATCCCTGTATTTGTTTGCTTAATCTTTGACTTGTCATTCAAAATAAACCTCCTGATAAATTACCCATTCACAGGTGTTTCATTACAGTAACAGGACAGAGATCAGGGCAATGAGAATCTTCTTTTAAATTTAATCCATTAGAAACCAGATAAGACACAGAATAAAATACATTAAACACATTGCTTTGATAACTTTTTCAAGTGAGATTTTTATTTTAAACAAGCTGCCCTGCTCGCTTGCAACGTGTTTCCATACTTTAATACTTGCTGGAGTTATGTGAGAAGAAGAACATATTCACTAAGAACAGAGTCACACAGATTAGAAGAATCTTACCTTCCAATTTACATTATTTTAAATAGTAGATCCCTAGTGCCCTCTAAAGGGGTGAGTTTCCAGTAATGAACAGGAGTTGTCAGTTGCTCAAGAGGGATGCTTGAAATGTTAAGTACGTGCAAGGTTTACTAATTTTTTTTTTCATTAGAAATTGGTTCTCACTCATCACAGAGGAAAGACTGGTACAGCACATGGATAATTAAAGAAGCTGTTGCCAAGTATATGATTTTTCTTCTTCATTATCAGTCTTTTAAAATTAGCAAACATTCCTGATCTGGATAAAAATATATCAGTACCTAAGAAGGGATTGTTTTCATTTGTATTGTTTGAACTTTTTATATAGTGTGTTTTGATCATATCCACCCTCTACTCTTGTTTCTATATAAAAATTATGCACTTTTAATTCAGATATGAAACTTCTTTGTTGTGCCTTTAAAATGATTTTACTATAGCCAATCACTGTTTCAAGGTCTTATCTTTCTATCCTATTTTCCATAAAAATATCTAAGCTTTAGTTGAATGGGTGTGATATAAATGTCTCCTTTAAGCTGACCATGTTTCAGTTTCTTATTTTAAGGATGCTTATAGATGTGGGTCTCTGTATTAATCGCCATCTACAGAATAGTTTCTCTGATGAGGTAGACATGCACTAGTCTATTTGTATAAAGATAGGTGTCTGGAATCTAGCTTAGTACTGCCAATTAAATAGAAAAATATAGTAGTAGATTCTCACCTCAGAACTATAACCTATTTAGTAACAGATTCTTGGCTCCATTAAGAGTGGCAATTATGTCTCATGCCTTAGCTCCAATCAAGAAGAGGTTGATCACTCCCATAATGCTCATGTCATTATTATATCAATGGGCATATATGTCTTGCCAAGTCAGTCATCTTTGGAACCAGAAACATTTACTAAGTAAAAATGATTACTATTACAATGTTTTTAGAGTACTACCGAGGCCAAATATTTTTGTTTGGTTGGGCCCTTAGTGAAAGTCCTGAAAAACCACTGTGTGAGCTGAACCTTAGGTTGTAATTAAGATCCCATAATATTGGAGAAGCCAGAACTGCTAAATGCCCATGGAAAAATCTACGCATATGAAACACACACAGAAACAAATTGTAAATTTATCTTTATTTAATAAATTCTGTCATTACAGAAAGACATATACAAATATGTTTGAGTTATATCCCACATAAAAAATTAATGTAAAAGAAAAAAGTAACAGCTTTCTTTCCTCCCAAGTCATAAGCTTTATGATTAGTGAATATAAGAATGTAATCTCTCTCAAACTGAAGTTCCCAGAAAACAAAATGCCATACTTGTGTTCAAAATTCTATAATACTGATTGACTTTTAGAAGGTCTATGGATGAAAAGTTGGAATGATGCCAATCCAGACCCAACTTATATTGGGCTACTGTTAACGCCATTAATAGCCACATATTTTCCACTTTGTGTATCCTAACAAGCATCTGACTATGAGGTAAATCTTTTTGGAATGCATTAACTAATCACTATTTTCCTATAACCCAAAGGCTAAGAGTGTCATTAGATAACATCTGAAGCATACAGCACATGTTTCTGCTCCACTGTAACATGTGTAACTGCTGTTTCTACCAATATATTTTAAGATACCTTGATTTTTTTGGTTATATTAGTATGAAAACTTCACAAAACTTCAAAGACTGCAGAGGAACTTATTTGGGTTATCATGGTCACTCAAATTTTTCTTGAAATTAACTAACTGTTCTTTTCTTTGAGTAGAGAGCAATGTTTTGTATTGATAAGCCCTGACTTATAGCTATTATAAGTCAATGAGATGTTCTTCCAGGTTTCTAGGTTAGCCTCTCTCATTAATCTGCATTCATAATATTTTCTTCTTATTGAAAACGGTACAATGTAACATGGTCAAATATATTTTAACATATGAGTAATTATTTATTGAAAAACTATTGATGCTGACATTAAACAAAATCTGTATCCTCAAGGAGAGTGATCTAAGCACTGCAGGTGGTTCTGATTGGGTGGACAGTTAATTTAAAAATTACCTAAAGATTGAATCTTGATACTTGGGGTGAATTCATGAAGTTAAAACAATTTTAAATGTATAATGTAATTACATCAATTTAATTTTATGTGAACCCTATTGTTTTGGTGTCTTTTGAAAGCAGATCGACTGTCATTCTAATTCTTAAAGATCATTCTTAAAGAATTCAACATGTAGATTTGAAGTACAACCTAACAAACTCAAATCTAGGCCTCACTATCTTGCCAGAGGGCAACTTACCCAACCTTTGCCAAGCCATAGTAACATGCTGGCCTACTGTGAATCACTGCTACAGCCTGAATGGTAGACTTGTTTGCTCTTTCCAAGATACCTGAGTATAATAAACCATTTTATTCTTTTTGCTCAACTCTCTTATTTTTCCTTTATCTGCATTTCACCGGCTTCTCTGAAGAATATAAAACCTATATAAATGATGTTCAATTTTTGTAGATATTGTTATTTTCCTTATGGTATACATACTAAAGACCTAAAATGTGCCTGGAAACAACCACCCCTATACAAATACCTAAACCTGATTATATCTTGTGAAAATATCACTGTTGAATTTGTGCTATTTTGTTTAAATAGCTCCCATGTTCCTCCCATGTTTTCATAAGTGCTATGTCATTTGACATTCTCAACAATACTATAACAATTACTTTTAATCTTTTCAAAAATAGCTATTTTGACTGGTATGAGGTAACACTCCATTAATTCAAGATGTATTCAAACTGACAAGTAAAAAGCAATCACTAGATCCTTAGCCTGTTTGCTTTAATTAAATGATTGATTTCTAATAACTAAGTTGGTTTAGGTAACTAAAAAAGATAGAATGACATTATCAAAGGTTCTCACCCTGATAAATCTCACAGTTCACTTGCTTTCCCAAGAATCTGGCTTACAAGTATTCCCAATTCTGTCTACAATTTCTGCTCATACTCCAAACTTTAATCTTTATAGAATCCCTTTCCTTAATCAAAACAAGCCTGAGATTTCACCTCAAAACAGTCAGAATGGCTAAGATCAAAAATTCAGGTGACAGCAGATTCTGGCAAGGATGTGGAGAAAGAGGAATACTCCTCCATTGCTGGTGGGATTGCAAGCTTTTACGACGACTCTGGAAGTCAGTCTGGTGGTTCCTCAGAAAAGTGAACATAGTACTACAGGAAGATCCAGTAATACCTCTCCTGGGCGTATACCCAAAAGATGTTCCAGTATGTAATAAGGACACTATGTCCATAGCAGCCTTATTTATAATACCCAGAAGC
Organism: Mus minutoides; assembly: GCA_902729485.2. Lineage (NCBI taxonomy): Eukaryota > Metazoa > Chordata > Mammalia > Rodentia > Muridae > Mus > Mus minutoides. Next base: position 555,634 of record LR750237.1, read on the forward strand.
TGGAAAGAACCCAGATGTCCCTCAAGAGAGGAATGGATATAGAAAATGTGGTACATTTACACAATGGAGTACTACTCAGCTATTAAAAACAATGAATTTATGAAATTCTTGGGCAAATGGATGTATCTGGAGGATATCATCCTGAGTGAGGTAACCCAATCACAAAAGAAGTCACTTGATATGCACTCACTGATAAGTGGATATTAGCCCAAGATACAATTTGCAAAACACAAGAATATCGAGAAGGAAGACCAACATGTGGATACTTCATCACTCCTTATAATAGGGAACAAAATACCCATGGAAGGAGTTACAGAGACAAAGTTTGCAGCTAAGACGAAAGGATGGACCATCCAGGGACTGCCCAACCCTGGGGGTCCATCCCATAATCAGCCACCAAACACAGACACTATTGCATATGCCAGCAAGATTTTGCTGAAAGGACCCTGATATAGCTGTCTTTTGTGAGGCTATGGCAGTGTCGGACAAATACACAAGAGGATGCTCACAGTCATCTATAAGATGGAACACAGGGCCCCCAATGGACGAGCTAGAGAAAATACACAAGGAGCTGAAGGGTTCTGCAACCCTAGAGGTGGAACAATAATATTAACTAATCAGTACCCTCAGAGCTTGTGTTTCTAGCTGCATATGTAGCAGATAGCCTAGTCAGCCATCATTGGGAAGAGAGGCCCCTTGAACTTGCAAACTTTATATGCCCTAGTACAAGGGAACACCAGAGGCAAGAAGTGGAAGTGGGTGGGTAGGGGAACAGGGCGGGGGGAGGGTATAGGGGACTTTTGGAATATCATTACAAATATAAATGATTAAATATCTAATAAAAAATTGAAGCTGGGCGTGGTGGCGCACACCTTTGATCCCAGCACTAGGGAGGCAGAGGCAGGGAGATTTCTGAGTTTGTGGCCAGCTTTGTCTACGAAATGAGTTCCAGGACAGCCAGAGCTATACAGAGAATCCCTGTCTTGAAAAACAAAAAGAAAGAAAGAAAGAAAGAAAGAAAGAAAGAAAGAAAGAAAGAAAGAAAGAAAGAAAGAAAGAAAGAAAAAAAGAATTAATTCTGTGCCTTACATTATTGGCCTACCCTTGTTTCTGCTTTTCCAACCTGGCAGTATTGATGGTACTTTAACAGCTAAGAGTCAAAAGTGTTTCAGGTTGTCTGCTCTCATCTTCAGATAAGCACAAACTGGTTCTGGGTATGTATGTAACTGGGTTTAGTCTTAAATATTCTTTAGTGAATCAAATGTCTTTTGGATATAGATATATTAAAAGATTAGCTCATGCTCAACTGAGAAGGCTGGCTCTAGAGCTGGATTTTGGTCTATCTGCCCTAGATCCATACATTTTGCTTGCTTAAAAATTTCCTTCAAAATATCTGTACTGGGTTACTTTGGCCACATGAATCTGACAGCGAAGAGGAGAGAAAAACAGAATAGCCCAGGAATAAACACTCTACTTGAGAAAAACTAAGAAATAAATTATTTCCCATAGAGGATACAGAAGGCAAGGTGTTTAACTCTATATTCTCCCCTCTGCCTTTCTTGATTTTGTTTACTATTTTTGAGTGATTTTTTAACTGGATATTTTACTTATTTACATTTCAAATGTTATTCCCCTTCCAGTTTCTCCTCCAAAACCTCCTTATCCCATCCTCCTCCTGCTGCTTATATGAGGGTGCTCCCCCACCCACCCAAATCCTTCTGCCTTACTGCCTTAACATTCCCCTATGCTGAGTCATCAAGCCTTCACAGGGCCAGGGGCCTTCCCCCCAGCCCCCAACCTTTGAATACCAGATAAGGCCATCCTCCTCTACATAAATGCAACTGAAGCCATGGCTCTGTCCATGTGTACACTTTGGTTGGTGGTTTAGTCCTTGGGAGCTCTGGGGTGTCTGGTTGGTTGATATTGTTGTTCTTCCCATGAGGTTGCAAACTCTTTCAACTCTTTCAGTCCTTCCCCTAACTCCTCCATTGGGGTCCCAGTGCTAAAGCTATGAGCATCTGCATCTGTGTTGTTCAGGCTCTGGCAGAGCCTCTCAGGAGAAAGCTGTATCAGGCTCCTGTTGGCAAGCAGCTTTTGGCATCAGCAATGGTGTCTGGGTGCAGTGTCTGCATATGGAATAAATTCCCAGGTGGGGCAGTTTCTGGGTGGGCTTTTCTTCAGTCTATGCTCTAATCTTTGTCCCTGTATTTCCTTTAAACAGGAACAATTCTGGGTTAATATTTTTGAGATGGGTGGATGGTCCCATCCCTCAACTGGGGACCATGGCTAACCTTTGGATATGGTCTCTACAGGTTCTCTATCCCCTTTGTTGTGTATTTCAGCTAATATCTATATTGGGTCCTGAAAGCCTCTTGCTTTTCTGGCATCTGGGACTTTCTGGTGCCTACCCCCAGTTCCCTGTCACTCACTACTGCACACCTCCTTTCAATTTACTGACCCTCTGTAATTCTGCCACCTGTCTCCTCCCACACCTATCCTGACCACATTTACTGCTCTCCCTCCTCTTTCCCTCCAGTTGCTCTCTCTCTTTCTCTCTCTCTCTCTCTCTCTCTCTCTCTCTCTCTCTCTCTCTCTCTCTCTCTCCCTCCCTCCTTTCCTCCTTTCCTCCCTCCTATTTCTCCTGCAATTATTTTGTTACCTTTTTCAAGTAGGACTGAAACATACACAATTTTGTCTTCATTTTTCTTGAGCTTCATATGGCCTGTGAGTTGTAATTTCTTTTTCTTTTTTTTTTATATGAGTATACTGTATCTGTCTTCAGAAACACCAGAAAAGGACATCAAATTCCATTACAGATGGTTTTAAGGCATGATGTAGTAGCCAGAAATTGAACTCAGGACCTCTGAAGAGCAGTCAGTGCTCTTAACTTCTGAGCCATTTCTCCAGTGTCTGATTACCATCTCTAAAGCTTTTATTGAAAATTTAACTTTCTGTATTTTAGAATTTGTAAATTTACTGAGTGTGATTTTAAAAGAATGTATAGATAATCTTAATCTGCTATAGCATGCTATGTACTTAAGTTGTATTCTATTCTTGTTTATAAAGTCTATGTGCCTGATGAGTTCATATTGGAATATCACATGGTTTGTTAATAGTTTGACTATTGATCTAGGCCCACTTGAAGTGTCTAGCTGCTATCATTAACAGCCATATGACCCAGATACATTTTTAATAACATTAAAGAAGGAACATGTCATGTGATTACATTGCCATTCTGGTTAATTCGACAATGTAATATAAATCAACTAAGGGAGTACCCAAAGAATAATTTGATTGACTCAGCCCTCTTCTTACCACCTTATGTACCTCCATTTTATTAGACTAAGGAGGCACCACCAGGCTTTCAAGAGGGTTTGTTTTGAAAATGAGTCATATAAAAAACTGACATTTTGTTAAAGTTCATTATAAAAGGATCAGGAAAATGATGTTATGAGTTTTTCTGTGGACTATATTTAGAGCTTAAAATTTACTTTAATATAAAAGGATATTTAATTCAAGAATTAATTTTTAACATCCAAAGTTAAAAGGAATAAAGGTATAAAATCAGAATCTTATAAAAGAATTACATAATAATCATGAACTCTTAAAGATAATTAAGATATAAAGTTAATGATCAGGCATGCTAAGTACAAAGTAATTTATTTACAGAGACAAGCTTGGAGGGAGAGGACAATTCTTATCTTCTCCCAAATACTCTTTCATTATTCCTCCACCATACAGTATTCTGTATATGTTGTCAAATTAAGCCTGAAACAATATGTCAAATGAGTTTAAAGTAAACTTAAAGTTTGTTTAGTGTAAAATAATATTCAAAACATGTACATTTAGAATTGGTTATAAACGATTGAATGCTTAAGTAAAATGGGCTAAATTTACAACACATTTGCATGGCAGAAAACACCCAGGCTCAAGTAGTTTCATTGGCTGGTGCCCAAGTTAACTTGGATGGAACGTCATCCCACCAGATGAAGCTACATGTTAGACTCATTACAGGACAAAATGGGTTTTAGTAAGACATGCAAGAAGTCCATTGCTTCTGCCTCTGGCTGTGTAGGCCTGACCAATTCTGGCCATAAAGCCAAACCAAAATAAACCTCCTCCTTATGTAAAGATGAATTACTCCTCATTTATAACATGGCAGTAGGATGAATTCTCTTATCTAGTGGAAGGTCTAAGAGGAGCCACATATGTCCTAAATGTCACAAACAATAGAGAGACAAATAAAAATTATTCTATCCTCAATGTATCCCCAAATGACATATGAGGATGCTATGAACAAGGGAACCTTGCACCTAAGAATACCACTTGACTGATATTGGATCTGCATGCCAGTCCAATTGGTAAAGTCCTTTATCCTGGCTTTCAATTCTTCCTATTAGCAGAAGATAATTTCAAATTCTATTACCCTAATCTGACCACCAATGTTCCTTCATTAAAGGAAGATGCCAGATATTCTGCCATTAAACTCACAGGTTTGGAAAGTTATTCCTAATACCCAAGCTGTGTCTTTTGTTGTTGTTGTTGTTGTTGTTGTTGTTGTTGTTTATTTTTTCAAGACAGGATTTCTTTGTATAGACCTGGCTATCCTGGAATTCACTTTGTAGACCAGGCTGGCCTCAAACTCTGAAATCTACCTGCCCCTGCCTCCTAAGTGCTGGGATTAAAGGCATGTGCTACCACTGCCTGGCCCAAGCTGTGTCTTTGGCAATTAATTTATTTTCTTTAGAATCAGTGAACGAATCTATTAATTGATAGTCTAAACCTTCAGATTGATCTGAAGAAAATGACATAGATGAACAAAATTCTCTCTAACATGGGCTCAATATGGTGCTTTGAGTATCTAATCTGGCTTACCCAGGCAGAGTGCTCCAGGGCCAGTGCCTGCACTCTCACTGAGAAGCCTACAAGGAAGAGACAGTTCCTTACAGAGATGCTTGTTGATATTTTCTAGGAAATTTCAAAAGCAAGTATTTACTAAGGCTCTTTTATTTGGTTAGAAATAAATTTACAAATTATTTTACAATTATTCCTGTAAACAACCAATCAATTTTACAAATTATTCCTCTAAATAACCAATCAATGTTTTAAATAGAATGATGTTAAGAAACATGCTTATTGTTGTAGATATGTGCTGACCTAGAGATTTGTTCAATGACAAAAGCAGTAAGGAGTTGGCTGTGGTCTTCTTTGTTAATTCAGTGTATGATGTAAATTATTGATTACAGATTTGACTTGATAGATGGCTTTCAACTTTCATCTGTTGATTGAACTTATGGCAAGAAAATATAGTCATTTTTAAAAGGATATTGTTTAAAGAGCTAATTTTAGAAGACTTTGTAAAGATAAATATTTACATTTGACAAGGCAGAAAATGCCTCTGGGAATATGTTTTCAAGTTGAAAATTTAAAAAAACATTTATTTGGGGAAAATAAAAATTTATAATTAAATTTTCTCTTGAAATGTAGATATAAAAATTTAAGTACCTTTTCAAATAGTAGATATTGTTATTTAAAATAATAGTCTTAATTTTAAGAACTTTATCTATTAAGATGTTTCTAACCATAACTTTTATTTTACTTAAAATACTGTATTTTGGTTTTGTATTATTATTATTATTATTATTATTATTATTATTATTACTATTATTATTAAATAACACCATGTATGCCTTCCACCAGTGCCTTCTTCTTGGGGCAGATCACCAACTAGTCTTCCCTCCCTGGAAACATAGCTTGAGGGAATCCTAGGAGTTCTAGTACACTCAGGGCAGCTGATCACCTCCTTGTCTGCTCCCCTGAAGACACCACTGCCTGAAAGCATTCTTGGAGTTTCTCTGAACACAAGGCATAATAAACAACTGACACTGACCAAACAGTCTGAAAGCCTCCCTGGAGTTCTGCTGCACACAGGGAAACAGAAACAACAGTCCATAGGCCTCCCTAGAGAATATCTATACACATGGTAACAGCTTGACAGCTCTGAAAACCCAAGAGTTAGAAGGCCTCCCAGGAAATCTGTAGCTAAGGAAACATACAAGTAGCTCGTCTGCTCCTATGAAGATGCCACAGTTAGAAGGCCCCACAGAAGGTCTGCTACAGGCAGGGCCACAGACCTACCAGGAGACCTAAAGCAACCCAGGGACACATGAGGCAGGCTACAGACAGAGACATCCAAACCATCAAACAACAGTGATATGCAGATGGCAAGAGGCAAGCACAAGACCATAAGCAACAGAAGCCAATGTACATGTGCATTATTAGAACCCAATTCGCACACCATAGCAAGCCCTGAACACACCAACACAGTTGAAAGTCAGGAAGATGACCTAAAATCCTACCTTATGAAGATAATAGAATCCTTAAAGGAGAATATAAATAACTCAGTGAAAGAAAAATAGGAAAACACAGGTAAACAGGTAGAAGCTCTAAAAGAAGAAGCCATCTGCATACTATCAGATCACCAAGGACTAAGGCTGACCTTCAATACCAGCATAAATAATAAAAAGCCAAACTTACATTTGACAAGGCAGAAAATGCCTCTGGGAATATGTTTTCAAGTTGAAAATTAAAAAAAAAAAAAAAAAACATTTATTTGAAGCCAAACTTCATGTTGAAGCTGAAGAACACTCTACTCAATGATACCTTGGTCAAGGAAGAAATAAAGAAAGAAATTAAAGACTTTTTAGAATTTAATGAAAATGAAGACACAACATACACAAACTTATGAGACACAATGAAAGCATTCATAAGAGGAAAACTAATAATTCTGAGTGCTTCCAAAAAGAAACTAGGTAGGGCTTACACTAGCAGCTTGACAGGATATCTAAAAGCTCTAGAACAAAAGGAAGCAAACTCACCCAAGAGGAATAGAAGGCACGAAATAACCAAACTCGGGGCTTAAATCAACAAAGTGGAAACAAAAAGAACTATTCAAAGATTCAACCAAACCAGAAACTGGTTCTTTGAGAAAATCAACAAGATAGATAAACTCTTAGCAAGACTAACTAGAGGGCAGAGGGACAGTATCCTAATTAATAAAATCCGAAATGGTTCTGGTCTGGTGCACCCGCACCAGCCCAGGGCTCGGGCACAGGCTCTGCGCACTCTCCGCGGGACTCCCCAGGCTGTCTTGGGACCACAGGACTCCCCAGGCTGTCTTGGGACCACAGGTGAGCAGCTGAACGCAGCATGTGTTCCTGCCCAATCCCATGCGACCTGAGTCACCAGACAGGACAGAGATAAAGGCCCAGACCATTTCAGACTCTCCCTTCTGGCCTGCACCAAAACCAGGTCTCCTTGGTTAGAGATGGCAGGAGGTAAGCCTAAGAACAGAAGCAACAGAATCCAAGGGTACTTGGCATCACCAGATCCAAACTCACCCACCTCATCAAGTCCTAGATACAACAGCACACCAGAAAAACAGATCATGGATATAAAGTTACTCGTCAGGATGATGATGGAGGACTACAAGAAGGAAATACAGGAAAACACAGATAAACAACTAGAAGCATTTAAAGAGGAAATACGTAGAGAGTTACAGGAAAACAATACCAAACAGGTGATGGAATGGAACAAAACCATCCAGGACCTAAAAATGGAAGTAGAAACAATTAAGAAAAACCAAAAGGAGATAACCCTGGAGATAGAAACCATAGGAAAAAAAGCAGGAACCATAGANTAGATATGAGCATCAGCAACAGAATACAAGAGATAGAAGAGAGAATCTCAGGCACAGAAGATTCTATAGGAAGCATAGACAAGACAATCAAAGAAAATGCTAAATGCAAAAAGATTCTAACACAAAATATCCAGGAAATCCAGGACACAATGAGAAGACCAAACTTAAGGATAATAGGAGTAGATGAGAAGGAAGACTACCAAACTAAAGGGCCAGCAAATATCTTCAACAAAATAATAGAAGAAAACTTTCCATACCTAAAGAAGGAGATGCCCATAAACATACAAGAAGCCTACAGAACTCCAAATAGGCTAGACCAGAAGAGAAATTCCTCCCAACACATAATAATCAGAACAACAAACGCACTAAATAAAGAGAGAATATTAAAGGCAGCAAGGGAAAAAGGTCAAGTAACATATAAGGGCAGACCTATTAGAATCACTCCAGACTTCTCACCAGAGACTATGAAAGCCAGAAGATCATGGACAGAGATTATACAGACACTAAGAGAACACAAATGCCAGCCCAGGCTACTGTACCCAGCAAAACTCTCATTTACCATAGACGGAGAAACCAAAGTATTCCATGACAAATTCAAATTCACACAATATCTCTCCACGAATGCAGCCCTTCAAAGGATAATAACGGAAAAACACCAATACAAGGAAGGAAACTATGCCCTAGAAAAAGCAAGAAAGTAATCCTTCAACAAACCTAAAAGAAGACAGCCACAAGAACAGAAACCCAACTCTAAAAACAAAAATGACAGGAAACAACAATTACTGTTCCTTAATATCTCTTAATATCAATGGACTCAATTCCCCAATAAAAAGACATAGACTATCAGATTGGCTGCACAAACTGGACCCAACGTTTTGCTGCTTACAAGAAACACACCTCAGGAAAAAAGACAGACGCTACCTCAGAGTGAAAGGTTGGAAAACAATTTTCCAAGCAAACGGTCCGAGGAAAAAAGCTGGGGTAGCCATTCTAATATCAAACAAAACAGACTTTCAACCCAAAATTATCAAAAAAGACAAAGAGGGGCACTTCATACTCATCAAAGGCAAAATCTTCCAAGAGGAACTCTCAATCCTGAATATCTATGCTCCAAATGCAAGGGCAGCCGCTTTCATTAAAGAAACTTTAGTAAAGCTCAAAACACACATTCGTAGAGTGTGTTATTATCACCCTCTGATCAACACCCCACTCTCACCAATGGACAGATCCTGGAAACAGAAACTAAACAGAGACTCAGTCAAACTAACAGAGGCTATGAAACAAATGGACTTAACAGATATCTACAGAATATTTCATCCTAAAACAAAAGGATATACCTTTTTCTCAGCACCTCATGGCACCTTCTCCAGAATTGACCACATAATTGGCCACAAAACAGATCTCAACAGATTCAAAATATTGAAATTATCCCATGCACCCTATCAGATCACCATGGACTAAGGCTGTTCTTCAATAACAACATAAGAAGCAGAACACCATCATTCACTTGGAAACTGATCAACATTCTACTCAATGATACCTTGGTCAATGAAGAAATAAAGAAAGAAATTAAAGACTTTCTAGAGTTTAATGAAAATGAAGCCACAACATACCCAAACGTATGAGACACAATGAAAGCATTCCTGAGAGGTAAACTCATAGGTCTGAGTTCCTACAAAAAAAAAAAAAAGTGGAGAGAGCATACACTAGTAGCTTGACAGCACATCTGCAAACTCTAGAACAAATGGAAGCAAATTCACCTAAGAGGAGTAGACAGCAGGAAATAATCAAACTCAGGGGTGAAGTCAACCATGTGGAAACAAAAAGAACTATCCAAAGAATCAATCAAACCAGGAGCTGGTTCTTTGAAAAAGTCAACAAGATAGACAAACCCTTGGCCAGACTAACTAGAGGGCACAGGGATAGCATGCAAATTAACAAAATCAGAAAGGAAAAGGGAGACATAACAACAGATCCTGAGGAAATTCAAAACACCATCATATCCTTCTACAAAAGGTTATATTGTAAAAAATTGGAAAATCTAGAGGAAATGGATAACTTTCTAGACAGATACCAAGTTCCAAAGTTATACCAGGATCAGATTAATGACCTAAACAGCCCTATATCTCCTAAAGAAATAGAGGCAGTCATTAATAGTCTCCCAACCAAAAAAAGCCCAGGACCAGATGGGTTTAGTGCAGAGTTCTATCAGACCTTCAAAGAAGACCTAGTTCCAGTTCTTCTCAAACTATTCAACAAAATAGAATCTGAAGGTACATTACCCAATTCNATTCATGATAAAGGTCTTGGAAAGATCAGGAATTCAAGGCCCTTACCTAAACATGATAAAAGCAATCTACAGCAAACCAGTGGCCAACATCAAACTAAATGGAGAGAAGCTGGAAGCAATCCCACTAAAATCAGGGACCAGACAAGGCTGCCCACTTTCTCCCTACCTATTCAATATAGTACTTGAAGTCCTAGCCAGATCAGTTTGACAACAAAAGGAGGTCAAGGGGATACAAATTGGAAAGGAAGAACTCAAATTATCGCTATTTGCAGATGATATGATAGTATATATAAGTGACCCCAAAATCTCCACCAGAGAACTCCTAAACCTGAAAAACAGCTTTAGTGCAGTAGGTGGATAGAGAATCAACTCAAACAAATCAATGGCCTTTCTCTATACAAAGGATGAACTGGCTGAGAAAGAGATCAGGGAAATATCACCCTTCACAATAGTCACTAACAGTATAAAATATCTTGGTTTGACTCTTATGAAGGAAGTGAAAGATTTGTATGACAAGAACTTCAAGTCTCTGAAGAAAGAAATTGAGGAAGATCTCAGAAGATGAAAGGATCTCCCATGCTCATGAATTGGCAGAATCAATATAGTAAAAATGGCTATCGTGCCAAAAGCTATCTACAGATTCAATGCAATCCCCATCAAAATTCCAACTCAATTCTTCAAGGATCTAGAAAAGACAATTAGCAAGTTCATCAGGAATAACAAAAAACCTAGATTAGCAAAAACTCTTCTCAACAATAAAAGAACCTCTGGTAGAATCACCATGCCTGACCTCAAGCTGTACTACAGAGCAATCGTTATAAAAACTGCATGGTACTGGTACAGCAACAGACAGGTAGATCAATGGAATAGGATCGAAGACCCAGAAATGAATCCACATACCTATGGTCACCTGATCTTTGATAAGGGAGGCAAAACTATCCAGTGGAGAAAGGACAGCATTTTCAACAAATGGTGCTGGCACAACTGGCGGTTATCATGTAGAAGACTGGGAATTGACCCATTTTTATCTCCTTGTAGGAAGGTCAAGTCTAAGTGGTTGAAGGATCTCCACATAAAACCAGAGACACTGAAACTTATAGAGGAGAAAGTGGGGTAAAGCCTCGAAGATATGGGCACTGGGGAAAAATTCCTGAATAGAACAGCAATGGCTTGTGCTTTAAGAGCAAGAATTGACAAATGGGACCTCATAAAGTTGCAAAGCTTCTGTAAGACAAAAGATACTGTCAACATGACAAAAGGGCCACCAACAGATTGGGAAAGGATCTTTACCAATCCTAAATCTGATAGGGGACTGATATCCAATATATATAAAGAACTCAAGAAGGTAGACACCAGAAAATCAAATATCCCCATTAAAACATGGGGCACAGAGTTAAACAAAGAATTCTCAACTGAGGAATACCGAATGGCTGAGAAGCACCTGAAAAAATGTTCAAAATCCTTTAATCATCAGGGAAATGCAAACCAAAACAACCCTGAGATTCCACCTCACACCAGTAAGAATGGCTAAGATCAAAAAATCAGGTGACAGCAGATGCTGGCATGGATGTGGAGAAAGGGGAACACTCCTCCACTGTTGATGGGACTGCAAGCTTGTTCAACCACTCTGGAAATCAGTCTGGTGGTTCCTCAGAAAATTGGACATAGTACTACTGGAAGATCCAACAATACCTCTACTTGGCATATATCCAGAAGAGTTTCCATCTGGTTATAAGGACACATGTTCCACTATGTTCATAGCAGCCTTATTCATAATAGCCAGAAACTGGAAAGAACCCAGATGTCCCTCAACAGAGGAATGGATACAAAAAATATGGTACATTTACACAATGGAGTACTACTCAGCTATTACAAACAATGAATATATGAAATTCCTAGGCAAATGGATGGATCTGGAGGGTGTCATCCTGAGTGAGGTAACCCAATCACAAAAGAACTCACATAACATGTACTCACTGATAGGTAGATACTAGCCCAGAAGCCTAGACTACCCAAGATACAACTTACTAAACACATGAATCTCAAGAATAATGAATTTCAAAATGTGGTCTCTTTGCCCCTTCCTAGAATTAAGAACAAAGCACACACTGAAGGAGTTACAGAGATCATGTGTGAAGCTGAATCAAAAGGATGGACCAACCAGTGACAGTGGCTGCCAGGGATCCTTCCCATAATCAGCCACCAAAATAAACACTAAAGCATATGCCAGCAAGATAATGCTGAAAGGGACCTGATATAGCTGTCTTGTGGGAGGCTATACCAGTGCCTGGCAAACACGAAAGTGGTTGCTCACTGTCAGCTATTAGTTGGAACACAGGACTCCCAAGGTAGGAGCTAGAGAAAGTACCCAAGGAGCTGAAGGGGTCTTCAACCCTATAGGTGGAAGAATAACATGAACTAACTAGTTCCCCCTGCACTCATGTCTCTAGCTGCATATATGGAAGAAGATGGCCTAGTTGGCCATCATTGGGAGGAGAGGCCCCTTGGTCATACAGACTCTATATGCCCCAGTACAGGGGAACTCCAGGGCCATTACATGGGAGGGGGTGGGTAGGGCAGCAGGGCGGGGATGCGGGAGGGTAAGGGGAAATTTCTGGATAACATTTGAAATGTAAATGAAGAAAATATCTAATAAAGAGAGAAAAAAAATAAAATAAAATCTGAAATGAAAAGGAAAACATAGCAACAGAACCTGAGTAATTCCAAAACACCATCAAATCCTACTATAAAATGCAATACTCAAAAAATTGGAAAACCTGGATGAAATGGACAAATTTCTAGCTAGATACTAGGTAGCAAAGTTAAATCAGGATCAGATTAATGGCCTAAATAGTCCCATATCCCCCAAAAAGAAATAGAAGCAGTCATTAATAGACTTTCAATCAAAAAAAGCACAGGACCAGATGGGTTAATGCAGAGTTCTATCAGACCTTCAAAGAAGACCTAATTCCAAAAATAGAAACAGAAAGTAATCTACCCAATTCATTCTATGAAGCCACAATTATGTTAATACCTATACCACATAAAGATGCAACAAAGATAGAGAATTTCAGACAAATTTCTCTTATCTGTGCAAAATACTCAATAAAATTGTTGCTAACAGAATCCACGAATACATCAATACAATCATCCATCAAATAGGCTTCATTCCAGGGATGCAAGGGTGGTTTAATATACAGAAATCCATCAATATAAACAAACTCAAAGACAAAAACCACATGATCATCTTGTTAGATGCTGAGAAAGCATTTGAAAAAAATCCAAAACCCATTCATGATAAAAGTCTTGGAAAGATCAGGAATTCAAGGTCCATAAGTAAACATAATAAAAGCAATACACAGCAAACCAGTATCCAACATCAAACTAAATAGAGAGAAACTGGAAGCAAACCCACTAAAATCAAGAATTAGAAAAGGCTGGCTTCTTTCTTCCTACCTATTCAATATAGTACTTGAAGTCCAAGCCAGAACAATTAGACAACAAAAGGAGGTCAAAGGAATACAAATTGGAAAGAAAAAAGTCAAAATTTCACTATCAGCAGATGATATGGTAGTATATATAAGTGACCCTAAAAATTCCACCAGACAACTACTAAACCTGATAAACAGCTTCAGTAAAGTAGCTGGATATAAAATTAACTCAAACAAATCAGTGGCCTTTCTTTACACAAAGGATAAACAGGATAAGAAATAAATTAGGGAAGCAACACCCTTCATAATAATCCCAAATAATATACAATACCTTGGTGTGACTCTCACTAAGCAAGTGAAAGATCTGTATGATAAGAACTTCAAGTCTCTGAAGAAAGAAAATTAAGATCTCAGAAGATGGAAAGATTTCCCATGCTCATGGATTTGCAGGATTAATATAGTCAAAATAGCTATCTCACTGAAAGCAATCTACAGATTCTATGCAATCCCATCAAAATACCAACTCAATTCTTCAATGAATTAGAAAGGGCAATTTGCACATTTATCTGGAATAACAAAAAACCTAGGATAGCAAAAACTCTTCTCAATGATAAAAGGACCTCTGGTGGAATCACCATGACTGACCCAAAGCTGTACTACAGAGCAATTGTGATAAAAACTGCATGGTACTGGTACAGAGACAGACAGGTTGATCCATGGAATAGAATTGAAGACACAAAAGTGAACCTACACACCTATGGTCACATGATCTTTGATCAAGGACCTCCACATAAAAGCAGATACACTGGAACACCCGCGCCGCCGCGCCATCTTTCCTCTGAGCCCAGCGGACACAGCTAGGGAAACCCCAGGACTTTAAGATCGCATTGGGGTTACGCGTGAGTGCAGAGGTGGTTTTGGGAGCAGCAGGTCAGCAGTTCACTCCAGGGGCAGGAACTGAGAACTCCGCCCCACCGGAGGCTGGGCCTCTCCCAGCCAGAACACCCGCGCCGCCGCGCCATCTTTCCTCTGAGCCCAGCTGACACAGCTAGGGACACCCCAGGACTTTAAGATCGCATTGGGGTTACGCGTGAGTGCAGATGTGGTTTTGGGAGCAGCAGGTCAGCAGTTCCTCCCAGGGGCAGGAACTGAGAACTCCGCCCCACCGGAGGCTGGGCCTCTCCCAGCCAGAACACCCGCGCCGCCGCGCCATCTTTCCTCTGAGCCCAGCTGACACAGCTAGGGACACCCCAGGACTTTAAGATCGCATTGGGGTTACGCGTGAGTGTAGAGGTGGTTTTGGGAGCAGCGGGTCAGCACTTCCCCCCACGGGCAGGATCCGAGAACTCCGTCCCACCGGAGGCTGGGCCTCTCCCAGCCAGAGCACCCACCACCCTGCCATCCTTCCTCTGAGCCCAGCAACTCCTGGACTTTAAGACCACATCAGGAGCTCAGGGCCCGGGCCTCAGGCTCGGTGCACTCTATAGGCTCTTTTGGGACTCCCCAAGATATCTCTGGAAGTGAGGTGAGCAGGGGAACACAGCCTCTGTTCCGGCCCAATCTCGTGGAACTTGAGACATCAGCCAGGAGATTGATAAAGGCC
>LR750237.1:573451-595590 GCA_902729485.2 Mus minutoides
CTAGTTGGCCATCAGTGGGAAGAGAGGCCCCTTGGTTATGCAGACTTTATTTGCCCCAATACAGGGGAACGCCGGGGCCAGGGGGTGGGAGCGGGTGGGTAGGGTAGCAGGGCCGGGAGGGGGGAGGATATAGGGAACTTTCTGGATAACACTTGAAATGTAAATGAAGAAAATATCTAATAAAAGTTGAAAAAAAAACTGAAAAAAAAAAAAAAGCAGATACACTGAAACTTATAGAGGAGAAAGTGGGGTGAAGCTTGGAAGATAGGGGCACAGGTGAATAATTCCTGAACAGAGCAGAAATAGCTTGTGCTATAAGATCAAGAATCTACAAATGGGCCATGCATGGTTGGGCATACCTTTAATCCCATCACTCGGGAGGCAGAGGAAAGCGGATTTCTGAGTTCGATACCAGCCTGGTCTACAAATTGACTTCCAGGACAGCCAGGGCTATACAGAGAAACCCTGTCTCAAAAAACCAAACCAAACCAAACCAAACCAAAACAAAACAAAACAAACCAAAACAAAACAAAAAGAAACCAAACAAAACCAAACCAAACAAACAAACAACAAAAAAAAGAATTGACAAATGAGACTTTTTAAAATTGCAAAGCTTCTGTAAGGCAAAAGATACTGTCAATAAGAGAAAAAGGCCACCAACATAGTGGGTAAGTATTTTTACCAATCTTAAATCTGATAGGGGACTAATATCCAATATTTACAAAGAGCTCAAGAAGCTGGAATCCAGAAATTCAAATAACCCCATTTAAAAATGTGGTACAGAGCTAAACAAAGATTCACAACTGAGAAATATGGAATGGCTGAGAAGCACCTGAAAAAATGTTCAAATCAAAACAACCCTGAGATTCCATTTCACACCAGTCAGAATGGCTAGGATCAAAAATTCAGATGACAGCAGATGCTGGCAAGCATGTGGAGAAAGAGGAACACCCCTGCATTGTTGGTGGGATTGCAAGCTGATATAACCATTCTGGAAATCACTCTGGTGGTTCCTCAGATAATTGGACATGTACTACTGGAGGATCCAGCAATACCTCTCCTGGGCATATACCCAGAAGATGTTCCAACTGGTAATAAGAACACATGCTCCACTATGGTCATAGCAGCCTTATTTATAATAGCCAGAAGGTGGAAAGAACCCAGATGTCCGTCAACAGAGGAATGGATACAGAAAATGTGGTACATTTACACAACGGAATACTACTCAGCAATTAAAAACAATGAATTCATGAAATTCTTAGACAAATGGATAGATTTATAGGATATCCTCCTGAGTGAGGTAACCCAATTACAAAAGAACACCTATGATATGCACTCACTGCTAAGTAGATATTAGCTCAGAAACAGAATATCCAAGATAAAATTTGCAAAACACATGAAACTCACGAAGAAGGAAGACCAAATTGTGGATACTTCTCTCCTTCTTGGAATGGGAACAAAATACCCATGAAAGTAGTTATAGAGACAAAGTTTAGAGCTGAGATGGAAGTAAAGACTATCCAGAGACTGCCACACCCATGGATCCATCCCCTATACAACCACCAAACCCAGACACTATTGTTAATGCCAGAAAGATTTTGCCGACAGGACCTTGAAATAGCTGTTGTGATTCTATGCCAATGCCTGGCAAATATTAACTGGATGCTCACAGTCATCTATTGGATTGAAAACAGGTTCCCTAATGAAGGAGCTAGAGAAAGTACCCAAAGAGCTAAAGGGGTCTGCATCCCTATTGGATGGACAATGATATAAACTAACCAGTACCCCCCAGAGTTGTGAATCTAGTTGCACATGTAGCAGAGGATGGCTTAGTTGGCCATCAATGGGAAGAGAGGCCCTTGGTATTGTGAAAATCATATGCCCCAGTACAGGGGAATGCCAGGGCCAGGTAGTGGTTGTGGGTCAGTTGGGGAGCAGGGTGGGGCAGTGTATAGGGGCTTTGTGGATAGCATTTGAAATGTAAATGAAGAAAATATCTAATTAAAAAAAAAAACCTGAAAGGGAAAGGGCCAAGTAACATACAAAGACAGACCTATCAGAATTACAACAGACTTCTCAAGAAAAACACTAAAAGGCAGAAGAGCCTGGTCAGAGGTCATACAGACTCTAAGAGAACACAAATGCCAGCCAAAACTACTATACCCAGCACAACTCTCAATCAACTTACATGGAGAAACCAAAATATTCCAGGACAAAACCAAATTCAAACAGTATATATCTACCAATTCAGCCCTACAGAGGCTTCTAAAAGGAAAGTTCCAATATTAGGAGGGTAACTACACCCAAGAAAAGACAAGAAACTAAGCATTTTACAACAAACCCTAATGGAGAGAACTACATGTACATAAAGTCACCTACAAAAACAAACATATTAGGAACTAACAATAATCTGCCTTTAATATTGCTCAATATTAATGGACTCAACTCACCTATAAAAAGATATCATCTTACAGACTAAATACACAAACAGCATCCAGCAGTTAGCTATGTAGAAGAAACACACCTCAAAAATGAAGACAGACACTACCTCAGAGTAAAAGGCTGGAAACAAAACAGAACAAAACAAAACAAAACCAAAAGACTTCCAAGCAAATGGTCCCAAGAAAGAAGCTAGCATTGCCATCCTAATACCCACTTAAATAGACTTCTAACAAAAAGTTATCAAAAAAGAGGAGAAAGGACACTTCATATACATCAAAGGAAAAAATCCAGCAAAAGAAAGTCTCAATTCTGAACATTTATGCCCCAAATGCAAGGGCACCCACATTCATAAAAGAAACTTTGCTAAAGCTCAAAACACAAATTGAACCCCACAAAATAATAGTTTGAGGCTTCACCACTCCATTCACACTAATGGTCAGGTCATTGAAGTAGCATATACACTTTGAAGCTATTAGATGTTATGAAGCAAATGGACTTAAGAGATATCTACAGAACATTTCACACACCCCCAAAAAAACACAAAACAAACAAACAACCAAACAAACAACCAAACAATCAACCAACAACAAAAAAAACCTTCTTCTCAGCATCTCATGCTACCTTCTCCAAAATTGGCTATATAATTGGTCATAAAACAAGCCTCAACCATTCAAGAAGATTGAGATGATATCATGTATCCTATCAGATCACTATGGTCTAAGGCTGGTCTTTAATAACAACAAAAAACAACAGAAAAGCCACAAACCTATTGCAAGTGAACAAATTATTCAAAGATAACTTTAACAGAGAAAAAAATAAAGGAAGAAATTAAATACTTCCTGAAAATGATGACACAACATACTGAAATTTATTGGACTCTAGGAAAGCAGTGCTAAGAGGAAAATTTATAGCACTAAGTGCCATGGTAAAGAAATTGGAGAGATCCTACAGGAGCAATTTAACACACCTAAGAGCTCTAGAACAAAAAGAAGCAAACTCACCCAAGAGGAGTAGAAGTCAGGAAATAGTCAAACTCAGGGTAGAAATCAACCAAATAGAAACAAAGAGAATGTTACAATGAATCAGCAAAACCAAGAGCTGGTTCTTTGAGAGAATCAACAAGATAGATAACCCCCCTAGCCAAACTATCTAAAGGGCCCAGAGGTGATTTGATCTGCATGGTTGCTACTTTGAGTTTGGAGACTTTTGACTTTTTAGTGTACTGGCCAATGTACCATAACCAGTTCAGTTGGCAGTCAGATAGCCTACAGAAACTGGACAATTTCATATTTATTTTTAATAGTCTTTCCTTCTGATGTGAGTAAACCACTCAGTTTATTTATCTATCTGTGAACAAAAGCTGTGGCAAAGGCATTTTGGCTGCCCATATAGATGTATAGATACACCTTTTTTCTTACTTTAGCCCATTTTAAAGCCTCTGTCAAAGCAGTCATTTCTGTTCTCTAAGTGGATATGCCCCTGGGCAAGCTTCTGCCCAAATGACATCCTCTGGCTCATGTCCACTGTTGCTGCCCCCTCATATCTGCTTTCTTCTTGAATAAAGTTTCTGCCATCTATCCAGAGTTCTGCACCTCTGATGATAAAAGAATGTCAGTAAGGTTTGGTTGTGTACCTTGAATGATGTCAAGAATATCCAAACATTCATAGCTGGGCTCCTCAGCCGGGTAGTGGGATTGATGGCCAAGGATTTATCAATGGTCATTCTGTCCTTATGGAAAAGAAGGCTTTGGTACTAAGTCAAACAAGTATTTGATATTCATGAGTTTGTGGTCTACACCAGTGTGGTTTCCACACCATGTGGAGCTGTTACAGTTAGAGCCTGTCACAAAGTGAGCTTATCATTTCTTTTACAAGAATTGTGGTGGCTGTGATGACTATTTCAAAAAAGAACCATCCAAACAGTAGAGGATCCAGTCTCTTTGAAATAGATTTAAGATATTGCCCCTTTCCAGGGACACAGAGTATGAGTCAGGACTCCTGTGGCAATGCCCTTTCTTTCATGGACATAAAGACGAAAGGACTTGGAGCCAATAGAGAAAGTTAAAGTAGGGCCTTTATAAGACCATCTTTTAAGTTCCCATAAACCTAGTCATGCTCTGTAGTACATTCCAAAGTGGTGTTACCTCCAGCTGTACCAAAGTACAAGGTTTGACAATTTCAGCAAATCCAGGTATCCAAGGACAGCAATAACCAACAGCCCCCAGAAACTTCTTAACTTGTGTCTTGGTGGTTGTGGTTGGAATTTTCATTATAGCCACTGGGTCAGGAACAACAATCTTGTCCCTTACCTTGGCTCATATCCCAAGTAGGTAACCTGGAATGAGCAAATTTTCTGCTTTCCTTTTTAGAAGCTGTATAGCCTAGTAGACTTAGAGTATACAAAGGTCTCAAGTGACTAAGCACTCCTCTTCATCTGTTGAAGCCAATAATAGATCATCCATATACTAAAGCAAGGGTATATCAGGGTACATATGGCAGAAAAGACATATTAGTTTGGCGTTTCATTGAAGAAATGGGAAAGTTCTTGCTCCCTTGAGGGAGTATAATCTAGGTTATTTGTTCCAGTATAACTAGTTCAGGACTGTCCCATTCAAATACATAGATGGGGTAGCATAATTTTGACAAGGGGATAGAAAAGAATCATCCTTTAAGTCCAATAAATTTTAAAACTTTATGTTCTGGTGAGAATAGATTGAGAAAAGTGTAGGAAATTGCAAAAGGTGGGGCAATGGTTTCTACTTGTTTATTCACTTCCCTCAAGCCTTGACCTGGTCTATTATCTTGAGTTCCAGGATTTTGGATATACAACAAAGGGGTTTTCCAGACTGACAAGGATTAGGTATGTCTGCTTCAAGAAGATATATGATGTGAAACTTGATCCCTTCCCTGTCTTCTGAACTAATGGGCTATTTCTTAATTCAAATTTACCTGGTACCAGATATTAGGTGTACAATGTTGGAGGGGTATGTTTGGTCAAGCAATGAGGATTGTCTACTGACTAAACTGTAGGAATTTCCTAGAACAACAAAGTTTTACATTCTCTTTCTGGAGAATGAGTTGGCTTCTGGAGGAGCAAATAGTCCTTACTTATTGGGCAGGTTATAGGGAAAGGCCTCCATAGATGCTTGCCATTTTTTTCCCCAGCATGGAAGCTCACTCAGACAATGCATAAAATTGAAAGCATGCCAAGAAGAAATCTTAGAATGTCTCAATGTGTGTACCTCCTGAGTTGATTCTTCAGTTCCAGAGTCCTAGAGTAGATGTCTAACTTTGTCATAAAGAAAATGATGATTTCATTGGGTAAAAATAAGAGTGCCATCAGTCTTTGAGACAAATTTGAAACAAGCTTGATTTTTTTTTTTTGGTGTGTACTCCAGAAAACTAGCCAGTTACTACCTCCTAAGATAAATGAGAGAGAGAGAGAGAGAGAGAGAGAGAGAGAGAGAGAGAGAGAGAGAGAGAGAGAAAGAGAGAGAGAGAGAGAGAGAGAGAGAGAGAGAGCAACACTGAGTCCATTTATCAGAGCTCTTTTACAAGGTGGAGTAAAATCACTGGTAGTTAGTGGTCACTGACTAAGGAGGATCATGGTGTTCTAAAAAGCAAGGCAAGGTCGGAGATTGGGGCAGGTCAGGTTCCAGGAAACAGAAACTTAAAAGCAGAAATTCAGCTCTAACAGTAAATAGAACAATTCAACAAAATGGCTTTTGCCTTCAAAATGGAGTCAGGAAGATTCCTCAGAGGAGGTTTCTCTGATGATCACGGAGGAAGGCAAGTATATAGTATATACTATACTATGAATATAGTAGGATGCCATTAGGAGTAATTTTATTATTAGGTTACTTTCACAAACAGTAGTTTTTGGTTTTTACTCAAGTCTCTGGTCTACTGCATTTCAGGTTCTTAGCCATTATATCAGAATCAGGGATGGTTTCTATCTCATGGAGTGGAACTTAATTTCAATCAAATATTGATTTAGTCCCAAAAGGTTTGTGCCACTATTGTACTAGAATATCTTGGAGGAAGGTCATTGTTACATATTGAAAGTTAGTTGGGCTTTTGTTTATCCTTTTATTTTGATGCTATACAGAGTGTTTTCCTAGTTTTAAAAACACTAGTAGGTGAGGAGTCTCCACAGGCACCTGATTAACCTCTTCAGGTTCAATGAGTTATTTAGATGTTATCTGTTTCAGTAGGATTTACCACCAGTTTGTACAATGCAGTAATCTGAATTGGGTGGGAAGGTGGGGCTTCCATGAGGTCCTTTTGGCTAATAACTTGATTAGATGCATCTCATTCCTAGTAGTAGAGGTTTCATTTGTTGGCAGCAGATACCTAGTCTGGACATTGTCTCCACATTATTTGGGATTAAACACACACACACACACACACACACACACACACACACACACACACAAAACATATATACATACATATGTATATTAAGAATTATCTACTGTTTAAGTTCATGTATAACACCATCAACTGATCCCAGTTTTATACGTATCTCCCATATTTGCTCCCTTATTGTCTATAGAATACATTTGCCCCATCTAGGTTTGCAGCTTATATCGAGTTTTGAGTTCTTTGTGTGGGCATTTTGGGGGTTGAGAATTTACTATTATAAATTTAACTGGTAAATTATATGCCTATAGCTTTTTCATTATAAGGGGCTAGAGGTTTAGAGCCAGCAGCCACCAGTCTAACCAGGTTAGCCACAGGGGCTAGCAGAGGGTTGATGGATTGGGAAGATATGAGCAGCAAACCTCAGGAAATTTGGCAGACCATCAGTTGGAACTAGCCTTGGAGGCGTGGAGACGTCGTTGCTGGTGCACAGCCAGCTTTAGTGTGGATTGTTTTTAATAGTTACACACTATATCTGTCTTTATCCTTTCTGTATTGTCCTCCAGTACTACCCTATCCAATCTCTTCATAATGATATATTTTATTCCTGCTTCTAAGGGAGAGTCTTCCCTCTCTACTAGTCCCTTACTTTATACCTAACCTCTGTCGTTATATTAATAGTAGCTGGCTTATTGGAGACATCAGCTGCCATTCACATGTATGTGGGTATGGGTCTGGAATCCCTTACTGAGGATGGATTTTCTGGTTTCATTCATTCAACTTCAAATTTCAAGTTTTCTTTTTTTTTTTTTTTTTTTTTTTTTTTTTTTTTTTTTTTTTTTTTTTTTTTTTTTTTTTTTTTTTTTTTTTTTTTTTTTTTTTTTTTTTGTTACAGCTTGGCCTACTTTTAAATATTATTTAGTGCTGATTATGTTTGCTATTGAGTTTAGTTCCTCAAGCATTTTGGATACTGACTTCTTATAAGTCAGGCAGTGTAAAATAATTTATCTATTTAGTAGGAGTTTTTTCAACCTTATATATATTATTATATTTGCATAAGCTATTTAGTTCCACACATATTATATGTTTCAATTTTTGACTGGACAGATATGCTTCTGATATGATACTTAATATATTAATATTATAAACAAATTAATATTTCTGTCATGGTTTGAATAAGAATGGCCCACATAACCTCATATTTTGAATCCTTAGCCTATGTGGAGTGGCACTATTAGAGGGTGTGACCATGTTAGAATAGATACCATTTTGTTGGAGAAAGTTTGCCACTGTGGGGGTGAGCTTTAATGTTTTCTATTCTTAAGTTTTGCTAGTGTGTTATAGAGTCTCCTTCTTCTGCTTTCTGTAGATCAAGATAAAGAACTATCAGCTCCTCTCTAGCATCATGTCTGCTGGCATGCCATTATATGTGCTGCCATGGTGATATTCCCCTAAATCTCTGAAACTGTAATCCAGCCCAAATTACATGTTTCCCTTTATAAGAGTTGTCATGGTCATAGAGTCTCTTCACAGCAATAAAAGCTAAACTAAGACATTTTCCCTTTAAGATTTTTTCAATTTAAAGTACAATAATTCTGGTGTTAATCTACTTTCAACTAACTTGTTGAAATGCTAAATGTACACTGGATGTGCCAGTATACATTTTTAATTCTACCAATTTGTAGTCACATTTTGTTGCTGTAATAAATATCATGACTAAAAGAACTTGAGAAACAAGGAGTTTATGTTATCTTATACTTCAGGTCACAGTCTGTCACAGAGGGAAGTCAGAGCAGACACTTTAGAAGAAACCTTGAAGGAATGATGCTGACCATCTTCCCCTCTGAGTCATACTTAGTTAACTTTCTCTTACAGGTTAGGCGAACATGCCTAGGGATGGTTCCACCCACAGTGTCCTGGACCTTCCCAAACCAGTCATTAAATAAGAGAATCTTTCACAGATACGGTCTCAAGCCTATATGATGAAGGCAATTCCTTAATAGAGGTTCCAACTACCTAAGGGACCAAATTGACACTAAATACTAACCAGAGTACTTCATTCCTTATCAAGCTGACACACAAACATATCAATATTTAAACCATAGCTTTTTCTTTCTTTTTAATCCCTAAACCCTCATGTTAATATCGTAATATTAAATACAATGTAATTTTGACAGTTCTATCATCTTTAAGAAATTCCAATGCTTTAAAGATCCTTTAAAACCGAAGATCTCTTACCTAAAAAAATAAAATAAAATAAAACTAAGTTACATAATTTCTATTTCAAAAGAATGAACCAGAGCACAGTCACAATCAAAGTAACTCGCCAAATGAAGGAATGAAGATAGTTTACTGTGGCTGGAGGGATGGCTCAGATGTTAAGAGCACTGACTACTTTTTCAGAGGTCCTGAGCTGAATTCCCAGCAATTACATAGTCCCCCACAACCAACTGTGATGAGATCTAATGCCCTTTTATGACCTGCAAACATACATTCAGGCAAAACACTATATACTTAATGAAGAAAGAAAGAAAGAAAGAAAGAAAGAAAGAAAGAAAGAAAGAAAGAAAGAAAGAAAGAAAGAAAGGAAGGAAGGAAGGAAGGAAGGAAGGAAGAAAACAAGCACACTGTCCAATAGCTAAGATTTACTAGTGATCGGCGCTCCAGAAGGCATGAGAAGTTCTCCTTATCTGGCTCTACCACCTACAATGTGCAGGTGTCTAAAAGGCTCATAGACATATGTCAGGGCTTTAGTGGATGTTACATCATCCTGGCTCTTCCAATACCCTAGTGTCTCAAGGTGACAATAGCTTCACCAATGACCTCCTCCAACTTCCTTTCTAGGACTCTGACCCTGCCACAGGGTGCCAGTTTTCTGTTTCTATGGTTTCAGCTTCTCTCTGCAATTCTGTTCAGTCCTGAAGATTTCATGCTGCTAATTCCAGTACCATGTGGCAGAATCTTACATGTTTAACAGACAGCTTGAAGTTCAGTCTTGTGCCCCCACATCATAGCTACTCTGTAATGACCTCAAGGAAATACAACCCAGAAGTCTTTACCTCAACTTTGCTATCCCTTATGAGTCATAGCTGATTGTTTAACCCCCAGCCAACCAGCATCCTTTGTCCTACTGAAAGCACAGGTTTCACATTCACAAATTTTTATTACACTTTAAAGGAAGCAGAAAGAATTTTGAATTAAAGACCTGATATTCATAGCATGTTCCAGCTCAGTACACTCTGAGTCACTGTTTCAAGCAAACAGAGAAACAAATACAATATACTAAAGGTCAAGGTTCTTTCCTTCTCGTGGAGATTCTTAGGTTATATGAAGGGTACATTGTCCTGATATTATGTAACTGACCCAAAGTAGACTAAACTAAAATAAATTGTTTCTGTTAAATATGGAACAATTTGATTCTTTGATTTAAATTCCAGAATTGCAGACCTGAAGTTGATTTAAATATAATATTTAAACATACATATTTAAAAATACTGTTTTAATATAAAGTTTACATTGACTTTCCTGTATTAAAGGCCGTATACATACCCCATATATGTAGGCAGATTAGAGAACCACATTTAAAAGTATGCTGAAGATCTGTGTTCATAAAAAAAAAAAAAAAAAAAAACTATGCCAACCCCTATGTAAAGAAAGAACAAAGAGCCAGCTGCCTAAATCACTATGATGTAAGACACACATGAATAAAAACATTTTAGTTAAAATTGAGCTAAAATATTTCAACTTTATTATAGCACCATAAGAGCATCCATGAATGTAAGGAGAATAATTTAATATGTTATCATACAGGTTAACATTTACAGTTTATATATATATACATTGCATACATTAAAGTAATAAACAATATTAACAGAGAGAAGCTCTAAAGAAAATGTGAATTTGAGGTTAACATAGATGTGAGATAGGGTAACAAAGAATGAAATAATATCACTAGTAAATCATGAAATGTGATCTCTTTCTGATGACAGAGCCCATTACCCTAATCCTTCTCATGTAAAGTGAGGTTCATAGATTCATCTAAACACTGCATTTTAAAGTAAATGGATTTCAAAGATTGCCTGACTGCACTCTGCTGACCATATACATACTTAAAACAAGATAACTTTCTTTGGGAGGTTTCAGTGAAACTCAGTGATAGGAAGAAAAAAGATGACTGCCTCTTAGATTATAGGTTAGGGCCACATAAGAAGCATGTGAGGAAGTAAACACTTTAGAAATATTCTCTATGTCACAGTCTAGAAGGCAATATCTCTGTCCATAGTCATTGGAGATGGACATACTCAACCTTAATAACCTTATAAATGCATTTGTCCCAGGGCTCCAGAAAGGAGTCAAGGATAAAAGTGACAGAATCTGTAGTGTGGGACTCTGTGGAGAACATGCTTAAACTAGACTTCAGGTGAGTTGAACAGTTGTTTATAATAGTCAGATGCTACATTTATAATAAAGCAGAGAGCAAATACCTGATGATACTATACATCACACTTACAGCAACAAGAGTGTTTCAAAGACACAGTGTTTCTAATCACAAAAAATGAACATAGGTGAGTTTCATTCTCCTCAAGTTAAGATGGTCTCCTCATGAACTAGAAGTCAAATGAAAAGACATAGATTGAAAGGAAATGATGGTATGCAGTGAAAGAGATAAAGAGCTATTGATGGGGTCTCACAAATAACTAAGGAAAGAAGTAAAAGCAAAAGACTGTAAAAAAAATTCCTATGTAAAAATATCATCCAGCAATCAATAGTTATTTGACAAGGTGCTCAATCTCAGCTGTAATCAGGAAAAACTAAATCAAATCACATCCAGGTGTCAATATATACCCCCTGGAATTGCTCAAGAAATATAAAGTATCAATCCAATGGGTAGAGAGAAAAATTGATTGTTATCTGCTGCAGGGGAGAATGGTAATTTATATGTCATGTAGGAAGGAGTGGTTAAGAGAATAAAGAATGAGCCCCACTGATATTGCTTCTGGATTTTTTCCAGGGTCAGGAAATCAAGGGTGAAAAATTTGTTGTACTGTCAGTATTATATTTATCTACTTGGTTTGTGTTTACACAATTTTTGCTCTCTGATGAATTCTTAATTATTCCATTGTTGTTCTGTTATCTTCTCAACAGTCTTGTTCTATTTTATAATTAAACATCAAAAGCAGAAGTGTCATGGTACATGTACTGTAAAAAACACTCAGAAGTTCATTTGTGTTAATTCCCCTTAAAAATTAAATTAACGAATGTGACATAAGTAAGAAGGTAGCATTATAAGCATCTCATCTCCAGCTGAGGGTCATTTTTTATTATTGGCATTTAGGGCCATCTTTGTTCTGAAGTCAGTTACTAATCACTCTTCCAAAGGAGGCTGACCTGAGACGGGCAAGCTTCTGACGAGGTGTAGAGAAAGCAGATTAGGGTCCTACCTTCCTTGCTTGCTTTCAGCTTCAAAAAATGAATACAATTTACTCCACAATAACTTTTCTTTTCATTTTCTAAGAGGATAGATAATTCGGGCTGGAACTTGCCCTGTCTGAACTGTGATATTGGTCAAGATAGTATTATGTTACATTGTTGATGGAAAATGTGGTCAATTGTAGCTTAATGAAATTTAGTTTTGCAAGAACTTCTAGGATAAAGATGTGAACACTTGTGTTGTCAAAGGACAAACTACAATTGATTTAACTGTTGTTTTAAAAACAAAATCTTCAAGGTTCTATTTACCAAATGAAGACTCCAGAGCCTGTCACCATGATGCTGGAGGAGCACTCAGCTGACTTTTCTACTCCCCTGATGTCCCCGAAGGAAAAAAGATCTTTCTCCTTGTCCACACTGTTTTAAACACCCTTCAACATAAAGATGCTCCTTTCTTTTTCCTGAGTTTTCTTGTGTTCACTCCCTATCAGTTGGATGCTTGCTCTGCCTCTTAACCTATTGTTGACTTTATTTAGCTCTTGTTTATAGACAACTCTTGGGTTAAAGGTATGTGCTAGGGATGAGCCAAACTGTAATAAGGTTTCTGCAGT
Source organism: Mus minutoides (assembly GCA_902729485.2). Taxonomy (NCBI): domain Eukaryota; kingdom Metazoa; phylum Chordata; class Mammalia; order Rodentia; family Muridae; genus Mus; species Mus minutoides. Next base: position 586,297 of record LR750237.1, read on the forward strand.
TCACAATCTTGGAGTTCACAACGTGATCTATATGCTGCAACACTTAACTTCAGATTATTCATAACCTATGGGTCAGTGACAGTCTCCACTCTATAAAACAAAATAGGATCTCTCATGAGGCAGCGGTACAGTGAGTATGTAAGGCCTGAGTAAAGAAACTTAACTCTCTATGTAGATTTATCCAGGTATAGGACAGATCCCACACTGACATGAATCTTCCTGAAACAGTCAGGGATTCAATTGTCAATCTCCTCCAGAAACTTTCTCATAGCTCTATGTAAAAATAACTTGATCAAGAGAATTACCTTGATCAAAATTGAACCAGACAAATTAACACCAACAATTAACAATCACAGACTTTATACCAACAAACAAATTTACAACCCCTTCTGTTTCTTGCTATTGAAATAGAAATAAGCATTATCACTCTGCATTTCACCCAGTCCTCCCTTTCTCCTCTGTGTAATTCACATCTACTTTAGCTTTTCTATCTAACTCATTCATTTTCATGGCTGTATAATGTCTACATTATAATTTAATTATCCATATTAAAGTAATGTGAGTATAATAGTTTTCTAGTGTGAAGAACTATATTGAAGACTGTTACTAAGAATCTTCTTATTTATGCATATTTTCTACACATAAACATACTGCAAGGCATAAAACCTGTGTTGGGATGTCTACACATAGCCCGGAGATGCCTTGAATCAATAAGCAATGACACACGGTTTTTTAAAATGGTTGCAGTGATTTATTCTCCCAGCAGCACTGCAATGTGGTTCCTGATTTTCTGAATCTTCCCCCTCATTGATAATGCCTGATATTAACAGATTCACCACTCTGAGGGTTATGGTGGTATTTATGATTTTACTTTGTAAATCTGTGATTAATGTGATATTTATATGCTCATTAATCATCCTGATCTTGTTTATTTGTGAAGTGATTCTTAGCCTTTTTTATGTGGGTTGTTCAAACCTTTTATACTGATTTGTGAAAATTCCCATTAAAATATCTTTAGTTACATACATTGCAGATCTAGTCTCCAATAAATATACTATTTTTCCTTTAATTTTATTGTTTCAATCCAGTCATTCTTAATTAGTTTTAATGTATCAGTAGTTTAGTTTTAATAATTTGTCCTTTAATAATGCTTCTAAGGCAGGTCAGGTGATACACTGCCATTACCCCAGCCACACAGAGAGCTGGTGTATGGAGAATAGCAGATCAAGGCCTAATTGAGGCCTACCTGGGAAATTTAGTGAGCTAGCTATAGAACTCAGTGACATGTTTTAGTATAAAAGGTTAAAAAAAAGGAAAAGAAAAGAAAAGTAAAAGTAAAAAGACAGTTGGGGATACAGCTCAGAGATAGATACAGCTCAGCCTGTAAGGAATAAGTTCTAGGTTCTGTCTACAGTAAGGTATTAAAATGATAGAAAAAGCATGTAAATTAAAATGTATGTTATTGAATTGTCAAGATTACATTCTTACATATTTCTCTAAATACAATTTTTAATGACTTATTCATCTAGGAGTATTATTTAAATGTAATCTGCTCTTGCTAGCAAGCATAGCATAATACCTTAGAAACTTTCAGTGTTGTAGCAGAGAGAAACAAATAGTAACTCTTAAGACTTTCGGGATAAAAACATGTAGGTGATCTCTCAGCTTCCCTTTATTTCATGGATCTCCATCCAGAACTAACAAAGCCACATACTCAGTCACAAATGTAGACCACACTGAACATGGTCTAACTCCACTTTGTGTTCTGATAGAGGAGTAAGAATGGACTTTACTGCCCAAATCTCTATCCAGCAGAATGCCATATGAATAATGTCCATGTAGTAGCCTAGCATGGAAGGACTGGGTGTCAGGTTCCTTTCTGCAGTGCTCCAGTCTGGATGGTCATAGTCTGAGAAGGGGATTTGTACAACCTTTTTGGTTAATCCACCAGATCATGGCCCCAGCCAGCAGTGAATTTCAAGACATCTGTAATTTTACCTAGCAAGAAATGGGTCAGGACTTTGTCTTGTCTGAATCTGACAACCTTCCACATGTCTCTACCAGGAGCTCATGCATATCACAGAATAGCCACTACTAATGTGTATACTCAAACATGTGAGTACACACACACACACACACACACACACACACACACACACAGAGTTTATCATAAACACTTATATAGACACACAAACACATTTTCACAAACTTAAGCATATATGCTTTTAACATAAATACTCATTAACACACAGAAAACACCCACATTGGCATAAACTCAGTCATACATGTTCACCACTTCACACTTCCCTACACCTCCCACTCCTCCATATACATACATGTGCACCAAGGCAAACACCCTGTAACAGTTCACATTATTTTATTCTCCATACTGAGGCTATGCCTATTTATTACAGGAATAATAGGGTCTGGCTACATCATTATTTTAAAAAATCATGAGACATTCTTTTTTTTTTAATTGGATATTTTCTTTACTTACATTTCAAAAGTTTTCTCCTTTCCTGGTTTTCCTCTTTCCTGGAAACACCCTATCACATCCTCCCACCCCAGGCTTCTGTGAGGGTGTTTCACCTCCTTCAGTCCTATCTCTACTCCTCTATTGCGGATCTCATGCTCAGACCAATGGTTGACTGAGAATAGAACATCTGCCTCTGTATTTGTAAGGCTCTGGCAGGGCCTTACAGGAGAGAGCCATATAAGACTCCTTTTAGCATGCACTTCTTGGCATCCACAATAGTGTCTGGGTTTGGTAACTGTATGGGATAAATCCTCAGGTGGGACAGTCTCTGGATGGCCTTTCCTTCACTCCCTGCACTTAATCTTAGCCAAAAGGCCGAAAAGCGATTCCTTCACTCTCTGTTCAACACTTTATCTCCATATTTGCTCCTGTGAGTATTTTGTTCTCCTAAGAAGGACTGAAGCATCCACACTTTGGTCTTCCTTCTTATTGAACTTCATGTGGTCTATGAATTGTATCATGGTTATTTGGAGCTTTTGTGCTAATATCTACTTATCAGTGAGTGCATACCATGTGTGTTCTTTTGTGCCTACACACATATGGTCACTTGATCTTTAACAAAGGAGCTAAAACCATCCAGTAGAAAAACGATAGCATTTTTAACAAATGTGGCTCATTCAATTGGCAGTCAGCATGTAGGAAAATGCAAATCAACCCATTCTTATCTCCTTTTACAAAGTTCAAGTCCAAGTGGATCAAGGACCTCAACATAAAACATTGAAACTTATAGAGGAGAAAGTGGGGAAGAACTTCTTATGCATGGGCACAGGAGAAAAAATCCTGAACAGAACACTGATGGCTTATACTGTAAGACCAAGAATGGACGAATGGGACCTCATAATATTGCAAAGCTTCTGTAAGGTAAAGGACATTGTCAAAAGGACAAAAAGGCAACGATCTTTACCAATCCTACATCCGATAGAGGGCTAATATCCAAAATGTAAAAAGAACTCAAGAACTTAGACTCCAGAGAACCAAATAACCCTATTAAAAATGGGGTACAGAGCTAAACAAAGAATTATCAACTGAAGAATATTGAATGACTGAGAAGAACCTAAAGAAATGTTAAATATCCTTAGTCTTCAGGGAAATGCGAATCAAAACAACCCTGAGTTTCCAAATCATACCAGTCAGAATGGTTAAAATAAAAAACTCAGGTGACAGCAGATGCTGGTGAGGATGTGGAGAAAGAGGGACACTCCTCCATTGCTGGTGGAATTGCAAGCTGGTGCAACCATTCTGGAAATCATTCTGGTGGTTCCTCAGAAAACTGGACATAGGACCAGAGGACCCGGATATACCCCTCCTAGGCATATATCCATAATATTCTCCAACATGTGATAAGAACACATGTTCCACTATGTTCATAGCAGTCTTATTTATAATAGCCAGGAGCTTAGAAGAAACCAAATGTCCTTCAACAGAGGAATGGATACAGAAAATGTGGTACATTTACACAATGGAATATAACTCAGCTATTAAAGATGATGAATTCATGAAATTCTTAGGCAAATCCTAAGTGAGGTAACCCAATCATAAAATCATTACAAATTCTTATTGTGTACTTCACATGAAACTGCTATGCCAAGTTCCCCTCGTTCCCCTTCACCATCCCTCTCCTGGTTACCACCATAGAGCATAGCTTTCATAGGCTTGAGCCTTGCTGATTATTTTCTTGTGTGCAGTGAACCACTTTAATTTTCCTGAAGTTGAAATAAACTTTTTCACTTTGGTGCCTTTGTTTAAACATCTACTCAGCAGCCTGACCCTCCTTAGCAAAAATCAACACAGTTCCTGTTACTTTAATATTTACTTTCTGTTATTTCTATTAAACAGTGTAACTAACTTCTCCTTGATGATGTCTGCTTGAAGCTTTGGAAATATATATCAAATTAAACAAAATGTCCTAAAATATATAACATCCGGGTTACATTTTGTTTTTATATATACTATATAAGAAGAGTTTTTAAACTTTCTCTTTTCCTTTATTGGCAATAAAGTTTCCATATAACACATTCTGATTATGTTAGACCTTATTCTACTACTCCTAATGTATCCCCACCTCCCATTCGTATGCACAGTCTTTTGTGGCTTATTGTCCCAGCACACTCCCTTAGAGGAAAAAATATTATTACCTATTAATGTAATTATAGGTTGGGCTATGGGTAGTTATGGGTTCGGAATAGCTTCTGAGTAGGGCTGGGTCTGAGTGTCCAATTCTCCTTTTATCTGTAGGACCCCACCTGGTGCAGACTCATGCAGACCCTATGGATGTTGCCTCAGTCTCCATAAGAACATAGGTGTGTCAGCTCTGTTGGGTCTAAAAGGCTTTGATTCATTATTGTCCTTTATCCTTTCTGGCTCCTAAAATATTTCCATCTCCTATTCCACCAAATTCTTCGAGTCCTGGAGGGAGTGAAACTTTGGATATAACCCAATTATGGCTGATTGATCCAAGGTCTCTCATATTTTGTATGGCTTTGGGTCTCTGTATTTCATATTGACTATAGAAATGAGCTTCTCTGATGAGAGCTGAACAAGACACTGATCTATGAGACTAGTAGAATTTCTTAGGAGTCATTTAACGCCTGTGTTCTTTTAACAGAACAGTAGTATTTGATGTTTTGCTACATTTCTGGCATATCTAGTTTCAGATTCTTGACCTCCCAAGCAATGTTGGATATGGGATCTATCTCATAGAGTCGGCTATATATAAAATCAGATATTGGTTGCTTATACCATCTTCCACAGCTTATGAAACCCCTTAGAACTTGCAGTTTCTCCAGGCCATGTGCTTCTGATATACTTTTCTTCTTCTTCCTCTTCCTCTGCATCCTCTCCCTCATCCATTTCTCCTTCTTCTCTCTCTCTCCCTCACCTTCTGCTCCACATTCCCTTTTACCTGCCCAATCATCAGCTCTCTTTTATTTTACAAATTAAGGTGGGAAGCAGGTTTACAGGAAATCACCTGTGTGCTGACTCATTCCTTGTTCAAAATGACTCACAGGAGAACTAAATTAACATCAAATATAATTAGCTCCAGGGCTATCTACAATATGTTTGTGTGTGTTTTATTTGAAGCTGGAAATTTACTTTTCAAGATATGTAAAAAATTGTGTTGTAATTTTGATGGGGATTCCCTTAAATTTGTGGATTATCTTTCCTAGGATGGCAACTTTTACCATATTAATTCTACCAATCTGTGAGCATGTGAGATATTTCTAACTTCTTTTATATTCTTCAGTTTCTTTCTTCAATATCTTAATGGTTTCAATTATATAAGGTTTTTATCACTTGGTTAGAATTTCATGATCATATTTTATATTATTTGAGATTATTGTAAAATGTGATATTTCCCTGATCTTTCCCAATCTATTTGTCATTGGTATATAAGAAGTCTATTTATATTTGTTTGTGTGTGTTAAATTTGTATCCTGCTACTTTCCTGAAAATATTTATCAGCTATAAGACTTTTTTGGTTGAATTTTAGGGTCATTTGTGCATAGTGCTATATTATCTGGAAGTGATACTTTGACTTTTTCCCTTCCAATTTTTTTTCCCATGATCTTTTTTAGTTGTCTTATTTTTTTGTTGTTGTTGTTAAAAGTTCAATATTGTACTGAATAGGAATAGAAAGAGTGGACAGCCAGCTCTTTTTGTTCTTGATTTTAGTAGAACTGCTTTGAGTTTTTCTCTATTTAAGTTGATGTTGGCTATGTCATCACTATACTTCACATTTATTGTGTTGAGGCACTTCTTGTATATCTGTTGTCTCCAGGACTTTTATCATGTTCAACTCCTTCACTGGATTGTATGGTTTTTGTATTTCCATTTATGTGTTAGATTACATTTATCAATTTCTATATGTTAAACCATTCCTACTTGATTCAAGATGAATGATCTTTTTCATGTGTTCTTTGATTTTGTTTGAAACATTTTTTGAGAAATTTTACATCTATGTTTATGAAGGAAATTGGAATATAATTTTCTTTCTTTGTTGTGTCTTTGTGCAGTTTCAGAATAGCGTTACCTCATAAATCAAATTTGGAAATGTTTCTTCTGTTTCTTTTTGAGATATAATTTGAGGAGTATTAACGTCAATTCTTCTTTGAAAGTTTGGTAGAATTTGGTACTAAAATAATTTGGCCTTTGGCATTTTTGATTGAGAAATTTTAAGCACTGCTTTTATTGAATTGATGTTGTTATATCTCATTTTTAATTTGGATCTTCTCTCTGAAATGTCAATGGAGTTCTTGAAAGAAGGTGCTTCTAGATATTGGGAGCTGCTTCTTTGGTTTGGGAATGGGCTAGATATGCGGATGTGTGCTGAGGACCTCCAGGGAAGGAACAATAGCAGAATGTAGCACCATGATTTGCTTAGTTAGTCCCCTGGAAATGTGAGTAGAGCCAGAAGGGAACTCAAAGCAGATAGTTTGCTATTGAGCTGGGACTAAGACTGAGGATGTGGATTTAGAGGAGAGGAGGATGACTCAAGCTGTAACGATAATCTACTGGCTTTAATGGCTTACCTGCTTTCTTTGCCAGCTTGCCCAACCCAACAGTTTCTTAAGGAACGCTTTTGGAATTTGACTGTTATGACAAAAGGAAGGAATAGAGAGAGGTGGGAAAGCCTGTAGGAGAAGATCTTAGGGATCTAATTGAGACAGAAAGAGATGGTAAACCACAGTAATTCATCATCTATAGAGCTGTAGATGAGACTAAGATATTGGATATGGAAGCAAGAAGGAAGAAGATCATCTACTTGCTTCTCTGTTTTTCAGCCCGAGTGTTTCCAGGGAATATAAAATTCTCTTCTGGAAAATTCTTGAGATGGTGGTAAACACACACACACACACACACACACACACACACACTGATAACCTATACCCTACCAATTTACACTTTTACTTTGGTTGCAAACTTTGAAAGGCAAATATGTCCACACTAGGAAGCATCTATGTATCTCGGACACTGCTACCCTATTTTGGATATTTTAAGAGATACATTGTTTTCTTTTACAAAGGTGAAAGAAATAATTTCAGTTATATAAGGATCAGAATGCATACCCCAGTCTTGGAAAGGATATAATGGAACATAGTCCTCAGAAAGGCAGCACTAGTCTTGCGTTCAAACATTGTATGAGGATGCTTTTGTAAGCCTAGAAGGTTTAGAGATTTAAACAATCTTTTCTAATCTTATTGTACTATAAGTTAAGATTCATTAAGAATGTCTGATAGGATATCCAAACTGGTGAATCCCTAGCATGTCAGGTCTTTAATTTAACACAACAGTCCTAAGTGATTCTTCAATACAGCTCTTCTGAGAATGCTGCAACTAGGTAAAGTGATTCCTTTGTCTTTCTCTATAGAGATTGCAATTTTCTTGGAATTCTCTGTAAAGTGCATCCTTATGACCTGGGATAAATTCAGTAGGTGCATATGTATGATTGCTTGTCCCCCCATTGGGGGCACTATTTTGGGAGGTTGTTGAAATTTTAGGATGTGGAACTTGCTGGAAGAAGTATTGTTAATGAACTTGTACAATAATCATTGTTGAATGGATTCTCAAAAGTCCAATAAATTACTATTATAAGCCCAGTCCTTGGGAATTGTTCTACCCATGGACTAAAGACAAGATATAACACAGGGTATACTAACATGAAAGTTAGAGGACAATCCTAATTTCATATTCTACTTTCTAACTCAATTCTATCATGTGGATATCTAAAATGTTTATAAGCCATTGTAGGCATAGGTATGCTATTAATAGAAATTATAATAACAAATAATAATAAATGCTGATAATAAAATTTCTATGGATACAGAAGGCACATAAGATTCAGTTGTTCAAACAGAAAAATGGGAAACTATGGAGTAGCATCAAATCTCATGGAACCTTTAAAAATAGAAAATGTTTGTTTTAGTCACCAGTGCCTTTAGCAGAGGGGAAGAACTATAATGTTTACCATTAAAATACACCAAAGCAATAATTCACTTTGACTTCTTAAATTACAGTTGTGATTGTAATAACAAAATAATTTTATGGTGGGGGGTTACCACAACATGAAGAACTGTATCAAAGAATCACAGCATTATGAAGGTTGAGAATAAAACCTTTCCTTCTAAGCCTTCACAATATCATAGCCTCTCTTCTCCCCTTCCTCTAATATACTTCGACCTCATGGCCTCATTTTATTTGATTATTATTACACACACACACACACACACACACACACACACACACACACACCTGATGCTTGTATGTATATGATTTGGGGTCTTACGACATGGTATATGATATCCAGTTAAGACACTCATCTCTATGGAAGACTATTTCTCTCACTTTCTTTGTAGGCACTAATTGCATGTAGTTCTTTTTTCTAGAGGTAGGGCCCCATGAGATTTCTCCCTTCCAAGATAATATGTTGATTGGTGTTATCATTGTTCAGTTTTTATTTAGGCACCCATGCTGTTCATGGATTTAACTTCCCTATGAATCTTCCGATAACCCTAGCTTTTATATGGTTTTGATCTCTTTTGTGACTTTTCTATGATCATTAGGTGTAGGATCTGTGCTGTAAATGTACCATTTGGGTATGAGTACCCCACAGTCTATTGCTCAGTCCTTTTGAACAATTATAGTTTCCTGTGATTGTCTCTTCTGCAAAGAGAAATCAGAATATTAGCATGTTAATTCTCTTGCTTTTTTCATTCCAAAATGCACACACACACACACACACACACACACACACACACACA
>LR750237.1:595690-666661 GCA_902729485.2 Mus minutoides
AAGATTACAGGTACAAGCATTTGAACCAGAAAATGCTATTGTCATGCTACCTTGTAGATAGGGGTTTGGGGTCAAGCTTTTCTACCCTGTTCTCCAGACAAATGCGTGTTGCAGGATTTTCCCTGTCCAATCACCTTAGGGCAGTGGGAGGCAGAGCGAAGAGTTGAGGAAACTGAGAGAGGTCTGAGGAGGAGACGGAGAACCAGAATGGAGGCTGACGTGGTGTTATCAAAAGATTAGAATAATTGTGTTAAAGCTTTATCATATTTGTCTCTGAAATTCTTGTATTGGCATCTTGTAAATTGTGTTATTATTGATACAAAAAAACTTATTGGCTAATTAAGCATTAAGAGTTTGGCTTCCACCAAGTAATTAAGTGTTGAGATTACTAACCAGGGGTGTGTGGGGCATTGCATGAAAGCAAGAGGAACTTGGGGGCCTCATCTGAGAGATGGCCTAGTGGGAGCCATGTGGCCTAGCAGGGCTGGCGAGATGGCGGGCTGAGAGACCGAACCAGTGAGATCACGTGGCGCAGAGGTTAACTATAGATATTTCCTGCAACAAATGTGGATCGGCTCTTTTAAGTACAGAGATGTAATGCTAACCCTATGACCAATCCTGAAGTCCAAGGGATGTGTGTGTGTGCTGTGCGTCACTCCCTAGCAGCTCACAGTCCATAAGGCCTGGCTTAGGTAATGCTCATAGCTGCTCTCACAGACAGTCCTTGTGCTTCTTTGTGCTTTTAAAGTTAATCACTTAACATTTCTTTTTACACAAAAGCATTACCTCATACCAAAATGAGACTGACTGGCCGAACCAGGAACATAAATTGTGCCTAATATGAATGAATCGGCCACACAATGCAGTATATTGATTTCAGTTCCTAGTGTCAGGAGCAGCAGATGGAGAACTTTCCATTTCAGTATTCATTGCAGCCTGCCACAGAAAATGAAGTTTATCTCCTTACAGTTTGTAAATCCATGTCTGCTTTAATAGTTGATGTGTGTAGTCTTGTGTAAACAGGAAGACCTATCACAGATAACTGGTCTCTCCAGCACTAATAATATCACTCTCTCTTCTCAAGAAGTATAGCTTCTCTGCTTAATGTTTCATTTTGAATTTTTATTATGATTGTAAAAGTAGGTGTATTATGTAGATGATTTAATTTCTATGAAAATTCAGAATAATCATTAACATCTTGCTTTAAATTTTTAATATTGCTTTTATTTATTCATGTGTGTGTGCATATCTGTGTTTGTGTGTGTGTGTGTGTGTGTGTGTGTGTGTGTGTGTGTGTGTGTGTGTGTGCTGACCACAAGATTTAAGTGTAGGAAGTTAGAACATAAGTTGTTGGAACTTGTTCTCCCCCAAGGATCAAACTCAGTTCTTGAGGCTTGGTACCAAGTGCTTTTATCCACTGAGCCATGTCAAGATCCCTTTATGGTATATTTCAAAGAGTTTCTAACGTAGGGAAGCTGTCTCAAACTCACACTACAGTAGGAAATAACCATTAACCTCTGATTCTAGTGCCTCCATCTCCCATATCCAATGCATAGAGGTGTGCGTCTTGGTGCTGTACAATATCATCTCCATCTGGTCACTGCATTGTGTTTGCTGCTTTGGTGCTTCAGTATTCCAGACTCTACAAAGGAATTTTGAGATGTAGTCACTCAAATGATGGAATTTGAGTTATTGGCTGTGCAATGAGTTCTCCTTACAGGTTGTGCTGAGGTTAGCCATTTTGTTGTCTGCTTTCCTACCCTAATAAAATTGGGGACAGAAGTAGGTAAGGCAATTCATATATATATATATATATATATATATATATATATATATATATATATATATTTTTTTTTTTTTTTCCCATCAGAACTCAGAAGAAATCCTTCTCAGCTTCTCTCCTATCCTGTGAATCAGTGTGAAAATTACAAACTGAAGCATGTACTGAAAAGTGTACAGATGGAGATTAGTCTGTGATGTAAGTTACAAGGACTCGGAGATGACAACTCTTCCTGGAGACAGCTTCTTTCCTGGTATTAGGGTGAACCATCAGGATTAAGTTTCCTGGAGAACTTTTAAGTCTTTAATGGCAGATATTTAGGGCTCCTGTGATACGGCTACACTGGCAACTAAACGTAATTCTTTATGGACTCCAGTGACATACAAAGCATGCAATTCATCTGTTGAAAGATACCAACTGCTTTTCTTAACCTGCTAGTAATTAAAATAGATACTTAAATATACCTTGTCTAGAAAATCTCATGTCCTAGAAATTTTTCTGTTCATAGCTTTAAATTTCCTACTGCCTCCTCTTAACTGATGTGAGTGTATTTGATTCAGATGGTTCTAATGTCACGGGATATTCAAAGGAGATTTATGACCAACTTTACAGACATGTCCTGTGTCCCTACTTCCAAAACCTCTGGATGTTTGGAGCCACCTGTTGGTTTGTCTTAACAGCCCTATTACACCCTTCAGGTGGTCCACAAGATCATTACATATTGTGTCTCAGGATCCAATCTCAGTACAGAGCCTTTTGAATATACACTTTATTTTCTTATCTTTTGTTTTATTCAGATCATGTAAATAAAATATATCCAGGCCTTTTACACTATTCAGCTTCCTAGTGTATATTATACCTGTCTTTAACACAGTGGTTTTAAACCAGGGGTCACAACTACTTTTGGGATCACATATTAGGCACCGTATATATCAGATATTTATATTATAATTTATAACAGAAGCAAAATTATGCTTTTGAAGTGGCAGTAAAAGAGTTTTTTTGTTTTGGGGGTTGTTGTTGTTGTTGTTGTTGTTGTTGTTGTTGTTGTTGTTAGGAGGCATCACACAGGAGGAACTCTATTAGAGGGTTGTAGTATTAGGGAGGTTGAGAGCCAGTGCTGTAAAGTAAAAAACACAAAGCATATATTTATTTGTTGAATACTGAACAGACTTTTATTTCAGTCTTGGTTGTTCCAAAGACTATCTTCTGATTTTCTCTCCATGCCTTTTACCAAGTAGTTTTATCAACATCAACAGTCTTTCATATTGAATAACTCCTCATTTTACTGGTATATTTATTATGACCAGACTCATTATATAATATCTATAACTTTAAGAAAGAAGTTATGTAAGTTATGACAAAAGAAAAAAATAGTAATTATTAGTACATATGAGAACTATTAGTACATATTAGTACATATCAGAACTATTGACTACAGTCCTACCCCCACTCCAGTCACTGCCCATGTTCAGTCCCAGCTCCCTTTCTCGCATGTTCCCATGTGTAACTTGTGAATTCACACCTGTCATTGCTTACTACATAGATGTTTCCTTCTCAAAGCTTCCTGAGATTGATATCAGCCTTGATGACATTAATGCCAACAGATTCAGTGCACAGGGTCTGCAGGCACTACACTGATTAAAAACCATTGCCCACTGTGAAACCAGTTTTTGTCCCTTAACTTTCTTTTGTTAATTTGTATTTATTTTTTCACAACTTTCTTCCTGTTTTGTTGTTGATGCTGCTGCTGCTGTTGTTGTTGTGTGTACTTCTCAGAGTTTGACAGTTGAAAGTGTTTCTATGTGGAATGGCTTCCTAACTTACTTATTCCACAATTAAGTTTCAATTGTGATATGTATTTGGGAAACACAAAAATATTTGTCATTGTCTAAGAGTTTTTTTCTGTGTCGTCTGGGAAAGTGCATCTAGAAACTAATTTTTAATCTCCTCTTAAATGGCTGAAAATCTGGTGTTTTTGAAGTCACCATGACATTCACCCCTTTGGACTTCTCCAGCCATTTGGGATTCTTTCTCAGGGATGCCCTTCAAAGCAAAGTTCACCTCACCACCCAAGTACCATTCATATCTGAAACTCTCTATTGCCTCCTCATAGTTCATCAAATGGAAGAAAAGCAAGAGAAAATTTTTGATTTCACTTCACTATTTTAATTTTAATTTGACAAATGAAATGCTCCCATTTAGCATGTACTGTGCATATATTTTAGAATTTCTTTATCAAAGTAATCACCATAATTTCTCTCTGTTTTTTTTTTTTGTAGTCAGAACAGTCATTTAGTACAGACACTCTGTTGTACAGTAGATCTTTTACATTATTGAACTGAGATACTGTACATTACACTAAGGGCTTTATAATTCAGACCCCAGCCTTGGTCTTCATTCTGCTTTCCATTTCACTATTAACAGATTCCTCATGTAAGTGAAATTCTGTGGTGCTCATTTATCTGTGGTAGGCTTATTTCCTGTTGTATGAGAAATTATGTATATTTAGAACTCGCACAATGTTGTCTATGTTCCACCACAGTTAGCATTACTCCTTTTTGTCATGGTTACAAGGACTCTTTTCAAAGATTGTTGTCACATTGCTATTAAAAAAAAAAGCTATTTTGAATACAACTCAGAACACTGAATTAGTACCAACTACATTGTTTCAAAAATACACCCAGTGGTTTTAAAAACCTAAACATCTATACCTGAACTACATTCTGATTCCAATTAGTAGCTATCCTCAGTATATCAAAAAGGATTATATGATATACAAGCTACAACCTAACTTGGGTCTTAACCTTCCTCAAGCTTCCCAGGTACACAAACCCACAACTAACCATGTGTACTTACCATGTGAAGATATCATACCCCATACAGAGTCTTTGCTCTATTTACCATGAAGCCTCCTGTCTCATTTGTCTCACCTCTGCATTTGCACTTCAGACCACAAAAGCTTTAATTCATAAGGACTACTTTATGCTGTTTGAAGGACACCCACTAGCTCATTGAAAATTGTTAAAAAGCACATGGACTTGTTATTTAGTATTCTTAGTTGGTGTTTAGTTTTTAACTTCAGTGAAACTTCCCAAACACTTTACTTGGAAACAATTGCACAATTATAGAATATTGATCATAAAAGTAATGATAGAAAGATTACCTTTTGACACTATGAAGAAACATACCTAGTGTTAACATTTAATCATTTGTTTATATAAGGTTTTTGTGAAACACTGGTAAATATGCTGCACAACTCAATGATTTTTGAGTGCATTACTTAAGAATAGAATAGATACATTCTCTGATATAACCACAGTGACAGTGGCCTTTAGCACTGATACAGCACTGCTTCTAATTTAGCAATTGTGACAGTTATTTCTTACAATTTAATTTCCCTTTAGAATAGAATTGTTTTATGATTCACATCGCTTTGGTTGTCATGTATATATAATATCCTCTACAATAAACCACCTTTCATTTCTTTCTTTCTTTGCATCTCAGTTTCCCACCTTTCCCCTTTTCCTGCCTTTCTGTCTCTCTTCACTTTCTTTTCCATCCATTTCACTTCTCTTCTTTGACCTTTCATTTTCTTTCTTTTACCACCTTCTTCTTCACTCCCTTCTTAACTCCCTCCCTTTCCTTCATTTTTCTTAGTATTAATGATAAAGAAAATTTCAATAATAGAGCCATTAACTTTTCAATGAGCACACCTTATATTAAACTGTCCACTATCCTAATTAAACCATTGCATTTAAATATCACCATTTTAGTATAATAAGAATATTTAACATGAAGGCTTCTTTTCAACATGATCTATAGCCCTTAATTATTTGCTTAGTTATAATTGCTACATACCCTCAGTCAGTAGCTTTCAACTTTATTCTCATCTAAAGGCAATCTAATCACTATTCCACAATCTCTCCCAGTGTGTGTGCCTTAAAAAATGTCCTATAAGTAGAATTACATAACTTATTCTTCTCTGCTGGATTCATTTTACTCAGAAGGATGTCCTCAAGATCCATGCATGGTACTGTACATTGCAAGATTTCCTCTTTTATTGTGTGTAAACAGTATATTTTCTTTTAGAGTCCACATGTTAGCTTTGTGAACACTGCTACAATATAAGAGTAAAACTGTCTCCTCAAATTACTGATTTCTATTTTTTTATAATTTAGTATAT
The DNA here is from genome assembly GCA_902729485.2 of Mus minutoides. Taxonomy (NCBI): domain Eukaryota; kingdom Metazoa; phylum Chordata; class Mammalia; order Rodentia; family Muridae; genus Mus; species Mus minutoides. Next base: position 601,657 of record LR750237.1, read on the forward strand.
AATCAAATACACACACACACACACACACACACACACACACACACACACTAGTAGTTACATTCTCCCTTCTACCTTGGGCTACTTCTGATCCTTTTTCCCCTCTCCATCTCAAATTGATGGTCAATTTTTCTAATTATAATTTAACATAAACATGCCCACATATATATTATTTAATATATAAACAGAACCTGAAGAGACTACTTAGAAGTGGGGGGGGGCATGGTATGGGGATGTGGGGGTATGGGTGTGTGTGTTAAGGGCTGACCACTTGGTATTGGATAACCAATAATTGGGCTTGTCTATTGGAAAGACTAATTTTCCCTCTCTTTGCTGTCATTATTTATAGCTTGTCATCTAAGGGGGGAGTCTCATGAGATTTCCACATCCATTTTGTCATGTCTACTTCTGTTGGCATTATTCATGTCCTGTTCATGTAACCTTAAGGTTTCATAAATGCAGTTTTGATTCTTAAATAGAAGACACAATCTTGTAGCAGATATCCTTGTTCTATGGTTCTTAAAATCTTTCACTCACTCTACTGAAGTGTTGCCTAAGACTGTTAAATGGCTAGACACGCACTTCGGGGTTGATTGTTTTCTGCATTTTGAAAGTTGTGGCTTTTCTAGTGGTCTTTCATCTGCTGTAAAAAGAAGATACTTTGTTGAGGGTTGAGAATGATAATTACCTGTGGATATTAGAATAAGTATCTGAAATGTAGCTTGATAGAAGGCTTTAAGTCTTATCATTCCAAGATATTGCTTACTGCTAAGATATAACTGAAACTATTTGCACTTTTGGGGGTATCCTGCCATTGTAGTTATTGTTATAACCAAAACAGCATGGTAGCAGTATTGATTGTTTTTTGCACCAAGGCAGCTTGTTTATTACCTTTGGTATCCCCAGACACTTTAAAAACAGGCATAAGGATAATAATTCTAATTCTAATTGTCTTCATGAAGAAATCAGAGTAACCACAAACAAATAGCTTAATGATACACCTCCAAAAGGAAAATAGGAATAAACTAAACAAAAATATCCCGTAGATGGAAAAAGTAAAATCCAGGGTAAAAATAACAGAATAGGACCATCAATCTAAAACAGACACAAAACAAAAATTCAATGAATCTATCAAGCTTTTTTTGGGGGGGTAGTTTCTCTATTATATTTTATTTTATTTTATTTTTTTCACTTTTTAAATTTATTATTAGAGAGTTTCTTCATTTACTTTTCAAGTGTTATCCAAAAGTCCCCTATATCCTCCCCCTGCCCTGCTCCCCTACCCTCCCTCTCCCGCTACTTGGCCCTGGCATTCTCCTGTCCTGGGGCCTATAAACATTGCTAGACTAAGGGCCTTTCTTCCTGAATAATGGCCAACTAGGCCATCTTCTAATACATATGCAGCTAGAGACATGAGCTCTGGGGGTTCTGATTAGTTCATATTGTTATTCCATCTATAGGGTTGTAGACTCCTACAACTTTTGGGTACTCTCTCTAGCTCCTACATAGGGGACCCTGTGTACTGCCTTATAGATGATTGTGAGCATCCACTTCTGCGTTTGTCAGGAACTGTCAAAGCTTCCCAGGAGACAGCTATATCAGGGTCCTTTCAGCAATGTCCTGCTGGTGTATGCAGTAGACACTATCAAGCTTTTATATTGCCGATTTTTCTTTATGTTCAATTTGATTACCTACTTTTACCACTTTATTTCTGACAGATATAATAGAACTTTCTCACATTTCGACTTTTGAGAAAATGTTTACTTCTCTTCCTCTTGAAGGACAGTTCTGTCAGCTTCTTTGTGCTTCATTAGTTTTTATTCACCTTGAGTATACCATTGCATTTCTTTCTTGCCTACAGACTTTCTGCTGATAAATATGCTGGCATCTTTAAGGATGCTACTCTTTGTGTGACAAGTCATTTCGCTCATTTTCTTCTAAAATCTCTCATCTTTGTTTACTGTATGATCTGCTATGATGGGCTTCAGAGTATATTTGCTTAAGCTTATATTTGGGAGAATCAACTACACTTTATACACATTAGTGTGCTTATCATCCCTGTGTCTTAGAAGGCTTTACTAGAAAATTCATTAAAAGACATTTCTGAGATTTAGTACTATCTTACTGACTTACTCCATTAACTTGAGTATTGATAGGGTGCTATAAGTCCTTTAATATTTTTATTCAGTTTATTAAATCATATCTTTCTTCAATTTTGTTTCTTCTTTCTTATTGATAAAGCTTGTTATTAACATCTTAATGAATTTTTTAGTTTTCTAATTGTGTTTTTCATAGCTTTGATTTCTATTTATTCATTTATATTATATGATTTTAGGGAATGTTGACAATGTCATACATATATGAATATATTTTCATCTATATTTTCTCCCATTGGAAATTCTTCCAGTGTGCCCTCTTAATCTCCAAAATTCTTGTCATTTTTCTCTGTAGTTATATAACACACACACACACACACACACACACACACACACACACACACACACGGGGAGGGGTGACATCCTTCTAGTACCATAGACAACATATAGTAAGTAAGGATTCCCATAGATTTGTTTTTTAGTTCATAGTAAAAGGAAAATTATATTCTTTTATTGAATAGACCTTAATTCAGTTAGAGAGCTGTTGAATACCTCTAAGTTATTAGTTACCATTGGATATATACTTGGTGTGCTGATCATTGTAATTCACAATATTTATAACTGGATAGGGCATGATAGCTTCTCCTTCTCAAACCCTGCCATCCTTTAACATGCACAATATCTTCTAATATGAGAGTTGGACATGAAGAAGTCAGATTTCAACTCAATCTCAGTTTTATTTCTCTAAACCAATTTTAAACTGCAATCCTATTCTGTGACAAGGTGTTACCTTCAGTTTCTTGAAGGCAACCAACTAAGAGTAATGTCAGTATCTTGAATTGCTTTGGATCTCTCCTGTACTGCCTTGACCAATATATTCCTAGTTTGGCACTGGCTTTTTCTTGAACAGTATAGTCTTTGGAGAGAAAAATCATTCTCCTTTTTGTGATAAACTCAGTTGAATAAAAAACACAAACATATAAACATATTTATGCAACTATTTATAATATATCATGTAAATTGGATACACACACACACACACACACACACACACACACACACACACACATATGGTGTTTTTGAAGAAACTAATAGGTTTCTTCATGAGTTTTGCAAATATTCCTTGAGGTTTTATTATTTCTCTCAACTTCCTTTTGCTTTATCCTCTCCTTTACCTCCCCAATTATGTCTAGCCTTCATTTTTGTTCTTTCTGCCTTTATTGCTCCTGTGTTCTCCCTTCTGTAGCTCTTTCTCCCCACTACAGCAATGTTTCTTTTCTACTTATCTTGACTCTACAATTCCTGAAAGTTATGCAATGATGCCTTAAGATTTGGATAAAGCATCCACATGGTGAGGAGACCCAGTGGTGTTAGTCATTCTGGGTTTTGGTAATTTCATTCAGTATAGTAATCTTCAGTTGCATTCACTTACTTGCAAATTTCATAATTTAATTTTTCTGTACGGTTGTACAGAATTCCCTTGTATATTTGTACCAGATTTTCATTATCATTCATCAGCTGATGAACATCTAGGTTGACTCCATTTCCTAGCAATTGTGAATAGATTGATAATGAGGCAATTGGCAAAGAAAAGAAAGTATCGCTGCAGCAGAAATGGAGTTCTTTGTGTATAAGCTGGGAAGTGTTCATATGGTGAATTTATATTTAGCTTTCTGGAGAATTCCCATGCTTATTTCTAAGGTCGTAAATGGATGGAAATTAAGTTGTAATACGGACAGAAAAAACCCAAACTCCAAAGGCAAAGAAACATCACATATTCTTTCTCATAGTTGAGTCCTAGCTTTAAACTTCTAGTTTGATGTTTTTGACTTGGAATACCTTCAGAAGCCAGAAAACTCTAAAAAGACCACTTACTGACTCCATTAACTACAGTGTAAGCGCTTTAGAATACAGCTAATAGAAAAATAGAAAAGGATAATAGTTATGGAAATGCTTAAAAAGTAGGGTGGGCAGATATTATGGGAGAAGAGAGGGGAAGAAGATAGTGTTAACCAAATGGATATGAAGAATTAATAAATTGTATTGATAATACAAATTAAAATGTATAATTATCATATATATGATTAAAACTCAATTTAAAATATGTAAGTTAAATATTGAATATATACACAAAGTATATTTGATAGCTTATTAAACAAAAATCTCAATGTCAGGGCTGTTATTCTTTCTTCTGCATTATTGTTCAAAGAGGCCTCAGAAAAACTTCCAAATAGTATGGTCTTTTCTTATTCCTCCTGGTAAACAACTATATCTAGATTTAATTAGATCTAGATCTAAATCTAGATCTAAAATCCCATTGCAGAAAACACCACACACCTCAATTGTGAGTTACAAACACCCAAAGTGGATATGAACTGAAAGCTTTCTCCATGTTGGCTGTTTTTCACAATGCACAAGGTGCTGTGTAGGCTTCTAGAAAAGGAATCTGTAATCTCAACCATCTGTGAAGTCTATGAACTATATCAGCAAACCAGGCAAAATGGGCTCAACTCTGAAACAATTTAATAAATCTTAGGTATGTCTTCAGGAAGTAACCATCAGTTTTTGCTTGGACATGAGGCCTGCTACACAAAAGAAAAATCCATTTCTGGTATTAAAATTCTAGAGAAAAACCCATGCTTGGGGAAGTAGCAGGCATTATGCAGGAAACTGATAACATTTAGCTAAATTATCATAGGGTCCAATTATTTATCCTTGTACTCATAGATGAATACTTCTCTCAGCCTTAACCAGAGACGCTCCTCTGAGCTGTGAAAGCCTACAAATAAAGAGTAATATAACCACACAAGGTGCTAAGAATAAGTGAAATATACAGGCATTAAGGAGATATTTATGCTACCCCTAAAGCTCATGCAATATAGAAGAAGATAAGATAGAATAAAAGTAAGGAGTAGGGCTATAAAAGCCATTACTTAGGAATGATGAAGCCATTCTGATCCTGAATGCATTGCTACTATGTTTGCCTGTCTTGAACTTGCTCAAAACTGGGCCTGTCACCAGCTATGAATTGAGGAGGGCTTCAAGGTACCCTGATTATCCCATTGAGGTAGTTGTCACTTATAGATGCTAGATTTCCTGAAATAAGGTACTAATGTCAGTTGTGTATCCACTGGTGATCAAACTCAACTTCAGTGGATGTTTCAAATCCAGAGTTTCACAAATGGCCCTGGTTAAACTCAGTGAGTTTCAAAGCAAAACAGAAACACATGAATATGGAAAGGGACATTTAGGCAGGATAGGGAATTGATAGATGCAGGAAGGAACGACTGGAGGAGGTCAGAATATGAATATTGTAAATGATTGCATAAATTCCTTGTTTTTAATAGCTGAGTAGTATTGCATTGTGTAAATATACCACATTTTCTGTATCTATTCCTCTGTTGAGGGACATCTGGGTTCTTTTCAGCTTCTGGCTATTATAAATAAGTCTGCTATGAACATAGTGGAGCATGTGTCATTATTACCAGTTGGAACATCTTCTGGGTATATGCCCAGGAGAGGTATTACTGGATCTTCTGGTAGTACTATGTCCAGTTTTCTGAGGAACTGCCAGACTGATTTCCAGCTTGCAATCCCACCAACAATGAAGGAGTATTCCTCTTTCTCCACATCCTCGCCAGCATCTGATGTCACCTGAATTTTTGATCCTAGCCATTCTGAATGGTGTAAGGTGGAATCTCAGGGTTGTTTTGATTTGCATTTCCCTGATGATTAAGGATGTTGAACATTTTTTCAAGTGCTTCTTACCCCTCCAGTATTCCTCATTAGAGAATTCTTTGTTTAGCTCTGTATCCCATTTTTTAATGGAGTTATTTGAATTTCTGGAGTTCAGCTTCTTGAGCTCTTTGTATATATTGGATATTAGTCCCCTATCAGATTCAAGATTGATAAAATTCTTTCTCAATCTGTTGGTGGCCTTTTTGTCTTATTGACAGTATCTTTTGCCCTACAGAAGCTTTGCAATTTTAAAATTCTTAGGCAAATGGATGTATCTGGAGGATTTCATTATGAGTGAGGTAACTCAGTCACAAAAGAAGTCACTTGATATGCACTCACTGATAAGTGGATATTAACCCAGAAACCTAAAATACCCAAGATACAACTTGCAAAACACAAGAAAATCAAGAAGAAGGAAGACCATCATGTGGATACTTCATTCCTCCCTAAAATAGGGAATAAAATACCCATGGAAGGAGTTACAGAGACAAAATTTAGAGCTAAAATGAAAGGATGGACCATCCAGAGACTGCCCCACCCGGGGTTCTATCCTATATACAAGCACCAAATGAAGACCCTATTACATATGGCAGAAAGCTTTTGCTGACAAAACCCTGAAATAGCTCTTTCTTGTGATTCTATGCCAGTGCCTGGCAAATACAGAAGTAGATTCTCACAGTCATCTATTGGATTGAACACAGGTCCCCTAATGAAGGAGCTAGGGAAAGTACCCAAGGAGCTAAAGGGGTCTGTAGCCCTACAGGAGGAACAATGATATGAACTAACCAGTACCCCCCAGAGTTGTGTCTCTAGCTGCATATGTAGCACAAGATGGCCTAGTAGGCCATCATTGGGAAGAGAGGCTCCTTAGTCTTACAAACTTTGTATACCCCAGTACAGGGGAATGCTAGGGCCAAGAAGTGGGAGTGGGTGGGTAGGGGAGCAGGGCAGGGGGAGAGTATAGGAGACTTTTAGGATTCCATTTGAAATGTAATTGAAGAAAATATCTAATAAAAAAAAAGAAAAGGAAAGAAAATGCATTGTGTCTTAGTCAGGGTTTCTATTCCTATACAAAACATCTTGACCAAGAAGCAGTCGGGGAGGAAAGGGTTTATTCAGCTTACACTTCCATACTGCTGTTCATCACCAAGGGAAGTCAGGACTGAAACTCAAGCAGGTCAGGGGGCAGGAGCTGATGCAGAGGCCATGGAGGGATGTTCTTTACTGGCTTGCTTCCCCTGGCTTGCTCAGCCTGCTCTCTTATATAACCAAGACTACCATCCCAGAGAAGGTTCTACTCACAAAGGGACTTACCCCTTGATCACTAATTGAGAAAATACCTTACAGTTGGGTCTTATGGAGGCATTTCTTCAACTGAAGCTCTTTTCTCTATGATAACTCCAGCTGTGTCAAGTTGATACAAAACTAGCCAGTACACATTGCTTATGTGTATGCAAATGTCAATGAACAAACTTAATTTTAAGAACCAAATTTACAAATACAGAAACAATTCCTTAATTTTAAAGATGTTTTATAGGTCACTGAAAGGTAAGAAATTCTGGCTGGTTTACTCATATTCATGGGGCAAAGGGTAGGTATACAGAAGGTGTATGTGTATACAGATAGGAAAGGGAGAGGCAAGGACAATGGAAGAGTTGACAAATTGAAAGACTGAGGAAGGACTATTCGATGTCTTTAGAATTTTTATAGGCAACTCTCTCATGTTACTATCTATAAAACCTTTGAATTTTCAAACATTGAGTTTTCAATACAAACTAATGAAGTAGGATATAAGCACCTGATAAAAAGATATTTCTTATTTTTTGTCAAAACTTACTCCTTAAATATTTGTAAACACAATATAATACAGTTACAATTCAATATACTCTACTACATATACTCTTAATAGATGTCTCATTACACTTTATATAATATTGTCATATATATATAATAATTCCTAAAAATCATCTTACCTGCATTGAAAAAAATCTTCACTTCTAGATATTTATGATATTTGTAGGTCTTCCTTTATAAAATAACATGGCAAAGAATTGATATTTTAAAGTGGAATGAATGACGTATAAAAGTCTCATCTTCTAATCTCAGGTTACTGGCAGAATATCTTCAGAAATGTTTATTCCAACTTATGCTGTTTCTTAAAAATATGAAAGACTATGTTTTCTGAAGTCTTTATATCATTAGTTGATAAAATGTTTTCATTTTACCAATCGGATGGGTTCAATATAACTTCTCCTTCATGTATTTGTTTTCTAAATTTAAATATGTTTCTTCATAATTAAATATAATTCCATTTCTTCTCCAAATGCTTCATACAGTTTTTGTTATTAACTTTTTATTGGATATTAATTATGAAGGACACTAGGAAAATGCTCAGATGTTATAAATTAATATTTACATTCAAATTTCTTCTTTTGTATTCATTTATTTATTTAAAATTTTATCTTGATTGGTTTTGCATTGAATTGTGTGTGTTTGTCATTGTTCTCCTTAAAAGACTAATTACATACGGTATAACCCAAATGCAGATGAGTAAAAAGATCAATTAGATGAACATGTCTATACTCACTGTTTTGAACTAAAGGGAATGATGAAACTATTCCCCCCATATCATTTACAGGTAGCAATGTAACAGAGTGAAATCTTAGAAGCACTGAAGTGATCAGACACCTGGATATCTCAAGAGCCATTTGCATGCTTGTTTATAAAGGATTTCCAGAGACATTCTAGGCATTGAATGCCAACTCTTTGTTATTTTGAGTACTGGCATAAAAGGAATGCAAGAGTAAGATATGAGGTGAGTAGGAAAAACAGAGATGATGTTTATATTTGATATAATTCAAGCCAACATCCTTAACTTTGCTTGCCACTTTATTGGGTTACTTTCAACCAATAAGCTTATATATTTAATCAGCTTTCACTTAATGCTACTAACACTCTATATGTTATCACATGCTTTATATCTATTAACCTGTAGATATTTCATTTGTTCACATTTTAGCTGCTGTAAATATTGCTATGAACTTGGGTTAATTAAAATTTTTAAAGAAAATAATGTATTTAGAAACTTTTATTTAAATGTTGCAAAATTTAGTATATTAATGAATTTATTTTTCAAGAATCATCTTAAATAAGACAGTCTAGATAGTACAACCAGACATAGGTCTATAGAATCTATGGGAGAAAGAAAGTAGTATTTGATGTAGTAAGAAAACACTGTTGAAAAATGTTATTAGTAGATGAAATATTTTATATTTGAGACCCTGCCCTTTCAAGTGAATGAAGGTGACATGATGTGAACTATCATATTGATAGTACATGAAACAAATAGTTGATGAAATGGGGATATTATCTCAGCAATGAGCTTTTGCAAAATTTATTACTCTATTGTAACCAGGAAAGCCCTGCAGTAATATCTGATTTGGAGGATTTTCTACAAACTATTTCATTAGTGCTCTTCAGTGTGTTAAGGTCCTGTGGCAGTTCTTACAGACTGATATACATTATGGGGCAAAAGAAGAGTAAATTGATCTTTACAATCTAGAATGATTCCAGAACAGGGAGTTTTAGGGGTTGGTGGGGTGCTACCATTAAAAACTGATTGATTAAGCCACTGAGAGGCACAGTAGGTAAAGGCACTTTCTGCTAAGACTAATATCTGAGTTCCATGCCCAGCATATACATGGTGGAAGCAGAGAATTAATTTCATGATTGTTCTCTAACCTCATACACATACTGTGACATATATGCTCATGTACATAAAAAATTAAAAATATTTGGCTACAGTAAATATATTTCTTGTCAGCAAAACGTGGCAATTTAATACCTAGAAAATAAGCTGATCAATAAAGTGGTTTCATGTCCACAAAACCAGTGACTAACACAATTCCAAATTTAATGTAAGTTCTATCATTTTGTTTTGTTCACATGAGGGAGACTCTTGCTGTGTGGGTGAGAGTGGCATTGTTCTCACACCACAATCTCCTTTGTAATTAGGGATACAAGCAAGATAGCCAACCACAGTATACTTATTTTAAAATGTAGCATTGATTGCTGATCATCTTCAATGTAACGTGGTGGTTCTACAAAACAAAAGGCTCAAAACAATAGTTCTCAAAAAAATAAACAAAACAAAACAAAAATTTGGGCCTGTCCTCCAATCTCAGGTCACACAGGATGAAAAGGCCTGATGTCTTAAAAGTCTGATGTATTTCACAGTATTTTCTCTTAACTTTTATTTCACAGTATTTTCTCTTAACATATATATGTGATAAATTAATTCTATTCTCACTATCCTAAATTAAGAAACTGAGAAGAAATTCTAAGTGTTATGAGGTGACAAAGCTTTGTTTAAACTAGTAGTATATCTACTTTTACCCAATAGTTGCTGCTCCAAGGTGTTAAATTTAGTTGAGTATTTATTTGTGAGATTAGTTAACAATATTATAGTTAGTTATTTCTGAGTAACTTCAGCTTCCTGGAAAAATGGCATAACAGCTTATCTGTTGTGAAAAAGGAAGGTCACTTTTATTCTTGTGTTTCAGTCACAATTCTCAGGAAGGTCTGAGTTTCAGACTGAATCAATTTTTAACATCCTTGTGTTAGAAGTGTTTGTCTGCTTTATCCTCATGTCAAATTAGATTCATACATGTGATTTCAAGGTAAATTAAACCACCATGATATGTGGAATGTCAATTTGAGGGATAAATTATAAAGTAAATGCGAGGGCAATCTTATTTTTTCTAAAAACAAAACAGAATTCCTAATGCCCATTGCAGGTTTGTTTTCTCGGTGTTTGTTTGTTTGTTTGTTTTAACAATCTTGAGTGTGCACAGTACTGCAGTCTTCTCTTTGTCCACCAAACTTCTCTTTGCAGCTAAATGCATCACCTCAACAAGTTCTCTGACTGATTGCATGGAGATTACTTAAGACAGCCAAAAGAACCAATTTGGTCAAGTAAAATCAGTTTAATGACCATAAAGTCTGACAGGAACTGATGAGAAGTTGTGAATGTAAGACTCCAGGGATCCTTAGCTTACTGAGGACCCCCTGAGTGAACCACATGGAGCCAGGATAGATGCAAAAAAGCAAGTGTAATTTATTGTTCCAATGTACTGGGGTCATCCCAGACCCAAAGGAGAGGTGGTGACCCCCAGTACCTGTTCGCAGAGTTTTCATATAGTTTCCAGGGGCAGAATAGAACATCAACAACTTGGCACAATATGATTGGTGGAACAGTGCACCCTTTAATCTGATTGAACTTTAGGGAATGAGGTGACAAGGACTTCCCTTGTCTGAAGGTGGGCAACAATCAGTTCTGCAGAATGCGTCCCTACCAGCAGGTTGATCCTCTTCCTGTGGTCTGAGAAATGGTAATTAGCCTCTCCCTTCCAGAGGAGCAAGAGTTCCATTACCTTCCCAAATTTCCTAAGCTGATCTTTTCATGAGAAGTACTGAGTTCCAAGGCATTTATCATGTTTTGATGAAAGAACGCCATGTTGGTTTCTCTACAAAGATTAGTGATGACTGCATTGATCCAAGAAATAGCTAAAAAGTAACATACTACTATAATTATATAAAACAATACAGCATTTACAGTTTGGTTTGTATTTGTCTTTTGGTTTTATTTATCTATCTATTTATTTATTTATTTATTTATTTATTTATTTATTTATTTATGGCATTTGAATGATACCATGTTTTTATATTTAACAATACCCTTACCAAGTTGACAGCAGAGATTGGTGCTAACGATTGGATAGCTCTTCTTCCCTTTGTGCTCTTCTGGGTTAAGAACACCCCTGGACAGTTTGGACTGACCCCCTATAAATTACTCTGGCGGTGGGGGGCTCTACTGGTAAAAATGGCCATATTCTGCTACATATGCAGCTAGAGCCACTTTCTATAGTTATGTTGTATTTTTCTATTTTTAATATTTCTTTCTAAGTTGTTTGTTTGTTTGTTTGTTTGTTTGTTTTTGTTTTTTGTTTTTTTTGTTCAGCTTCCCAACCATACTGGATCTCTAAGAAAGCTTCAAAATAAACCAAGTAGGGATTTGGATTTGCACTACATTTGAGATATCTTGTTACCATTTTAAAAGCATGTACATGGCCTTTTTTCTTTTGTTGTTACTAATGAAATCATCGAGAAAATGAAAAAAAAAAAAATGGCCACTGTACATAGTGCTGACATGCTGCTTTCCCAGCCTTTGTTTTCTAGGCTCAAGGCACTCAAGTGCATGAGACAGCGAGCGTGGAAGGCCTACTTAAGCAAAAGAGACCTTCAAACCCCATTTTGCTTCCTAGTTAGAGATTCTGCCATTGTGCAGAAAACCTTGAGACTTGGTGGAAAGGCCCTTATCTTGTACTCTTGACCACCCTACTTTCTACACTTATGGGACCCCTTTTGATTTTTGCTTCTGCTTTTAATTATAGGTCCATGTGTGTTAGAGAGCAAGACTTAGTACAGTGCAGCTTTAGCTTTGAGACAAGAGTACTATGCACTTAAGGATCAAGTGTGTCAGGGAGAAGATAGTGTCTAGTTCTAAGATTAGAACTACTAACAAGTAGAAGTGGGGAATGAAAAAGCATATGTGACCTTTGAGACTCAATGCTCCAAGGCATGCTAATCATAAAACTGTGACATTCCTCCACCAGCTGCTTCCTGGGTTCAGGGAGTGTTCATTCAATTGTGACTCTTAACTGGTATTTTTGGTATTTTTCCAACAACACCCTCCCCACCCCCTTGAGTTGTGGTTTCTTCCTTTATATACCCCCTTACCCAGCTACTCGGGGCACCACAGTTCTCTATATGACTGTGGACCCGAGATCTCTTGAAATAAAAATCCTCTTGCTGTTTTCATCAAGACCATTTCTCATGAGTGATTTGGGGTGTCACGTGGGAAAGTCCTCACATTGTGGGTCTTTCAATATTTAATTACAATAATTTGTTATAAATAATAATTTCTACATACAAATTAATGACACTAGAAGTTTAATGTTTATCTTTTTTTTTAACCTGAAAAATCATAGAAATGAATCAGCTAAGAATATTTATGGATGATCTGAGTTAACTCTTCCACACTTGGCCCACGGTTTTCATTAGGTCATTTTTCATTTTTAACTTTACCAAAGAACAGATATGTATCAGTAAATAGTCTTGAGCTATTCATTTTCTTTTGTTAAATAACTTGTGTTTTAAAGAGATTTAGAATATGTTAAACACATCTTAACTTTGCATGCAGGAATTTGAAGGTTAAAGTTCATATCTTAGTAAGGCATTAAAAGAAATATATCCAGTTATCCAGTAGACTTAGATGAAGAGGTCAGAGAAAATTGTTAAATGATCTTTTTTTATAAAAAATGTATTTTACATATGATTTTTACACATATTACATACTGAACATTTGGATTTATAATGTGTGTGTAGATAGATAGATAGATAGATAGATAGATAGATAGATAGATAGATAGAAGATAGATAGATAGATAGATAGATAGATAGATAGATAGATAGATAATTAGAAAATTTAAAAAGACCCATAAAACACAGACCCAGGAAACACCACTTTCATGACCAGGCAGAAGTTATAACCTTAATCCAACATTGTAAATGGGTCTTTATCTCGATGATGGTTCCAATTTTGCCATATTATATTCTGTTCCATTCCTCTTTGCTGAAAGATCTGGGCATCAGATCATTCACTCCTGTAGTCATAATTTACAGAGAAATAAGATGAACACTTGAAGTGCTTCACTGGTCAAACAAGGTTTAGTGGGTTGTCCAAGAGGTAAAGGAAGTGATAATTGTAGTTAGGAGGAAAGATTCATTCTAGATGATAATCAACTGATGAACTGATAATAATTCTGTTGCACATGGAACAAAATTGCATTCAATTGTAATACAAAACAAACTAAGTTATGAAAGTTATATGGAAATGTCATTACATTGAATGAGGTAAAAAGAAAACAACCTAAATTATGAAAGTTTTATGGAAATGGATGAAACTCAAAACTATTACATTGAATGAGGTAAAGTTATAAATGTAAGTATTACATGTTTTGGCTCATGTATGAATTCTCACCTCTATTCTTCCTATATCTACACTCAAATTTGGAGTGAGTGTGTACATACAGTGATCATAAAAAAAAAAGAGCTTCAATGAGAGGAAAATAAGAGTCTTTAGGAGTGAAGGATGGATAGAGATGTAGCTCATGTGATATAAAAGTGAAAGGTTTCATGCCAGTGGCAAGAAGGTTTAACAGGGGCAAATAATAGGAAGATGTTGACATGGGAAGAAACATCCTAAATCTAGGATTTATGATAAATGTATAAAATGTCATAAGCATGTATAAAAATGTCATAAGCATGCCTGATACTTAATAAACTAATTTAAATAAGATAAGTTATTTGAATATATTTTTTTCTGAAGGTTAAACTTCATACTTTAGTATGAAGAAATATATCCAGTTACATACTATATATATTAACAACATGAGTGTGCTACTATCTTATGATCTGTTTGAACAAATTCAGAATATTACCTGATTTTGTTACCAATTAGAATGATACAATAAGAATTTATTACTGAAAACAGCACACACTCTTGTGTTAGGTAATGGAGAAATCAAGCTGAAATTAAACTGGAAGCTCCTTCCACACTGGGTACCCAACACTGAGCCAAAAGGTATTTGTAGAATTCTGAAGAAGAGCTATCACCCACCTTCTTACCCAGCTTTATACTTTGTGTGGTAGTCTATTAACTGACCATGCAAAGTGTCCCCAATTGGGTAAGCATGACATATTAGCATATCCAGTAAGTTTCTGTGGTTTTGAGTCATGCTGTACAGAAAAGTACCATGAACTTGCCCAAAAGAGGTGATATAAATAGAACCTAGTGTGACAGCAGATTCTGGCGTGGATGTGGAGAAAGGGGAACACTCCTCCACTGTTGGTGGGACTGCAAGCTTGTTCAACCACTCTGGAAATCAGTCTGGCGGTACCTCAGAAAATTGGACATAGTACTACCGGAAGATCCAGCAATACCTCTACTTGGCATATATCCAGAAGAGTTTCCATCTGGTTATAAGGACACATGNCCCCAGAACAGGGGAATGCCAGGGCCATTACGTGGGAGGGGGTGGGTAGGGGAGCAGGGCGGGGATGCGGGAGGGTAAGGGAAAATTTCTGAATAACATGTGAAATGTAAATGAAGAAAATATCTAATAAAGAGAAAAAAAATAGAACCTAGTGCAAAAGCTAGAACCAAACTGATGTTCTGTGCTGATAAATTGACTTTTAAATATCTTAGTTTATGCTGTCTGCCTTAGTTTTGCACCCACCATTACAAGACACTAATTGTACATAGTGCTGAAAATAACTGGCTGCTGAAAGAAGAGCCCTAAATTTCACCCCTATAGCATCCCTTCTAAGACTCAGGAAATACTGCAGAAGAAGAGAATATTGTAAGTGCACACTTGATCTGACAACTTCTCTGATTATTTGCCAAAAGATTTGCACAAGCATGGGTTATCAAGACCCTGTGATATAAAGGGGAGGGTCTCCTGGTTCCAAGTGTCCTGAGACAATGAATGAAGAAAATGTTAAAAGAAAAATATTTTCTTCAAAATCAACCCTTGTGCTAACACTCCTGCATTTAAACCCACTGTCATGATCCTTGTAACAAGCCTAACTAAACTCCAAGTTTCCCAAAAACATAGAGAAAGGAAGAGAAAAAAAAAAAAAGAGAGAGAGAAACAGAGGAACATGTGTCCTTTTTACCAGTTGGAACAACTTCTGGGTATATGCCCAGGAGAGTTATTGCAGGATCTTTCGGTAGTACTATGTCCAATTTACTGAGAAAATGCCAGACTGACTTCCAGAGTGGTTGTACAAGCTTGCAATCCCACCAGCAATGGAGAAGTGTTCCTCTTTCTCCACATCCTTGCCAGCATCTGCTGTCACCTGAATTTTTGATCTTAGCCATTCTGACTGGTGTGAGGTGGAATCTCAGTGTTGTTTTGATTTGCATTTCCCTGATGATTAAGGATGTTGAACATTTTTTCAAATGTTTCTCAGCCATTCGGAATTCCTCAGTTGAGAATTCTTTGTTTAGCTCTGTACCCCATTTTTTAATGGGGTTATTCGTTTTTCTGGAGTCCAGCTTCTTTAGCTCTTTGTAGATGTTGGATATTAGTCCCTTATCAGATTAAGGATTGGTAAAAATCCTTTCCCAATCTGTTGGTAGCCTTTGTTTCTTGCTGACTGTGTCTTTTGCCTTACAGAATCTTTGCAACTTTATAAGGTCCCATTTGTCAATTCTTGATCTTGCCGCACAGGCCATTGCTGTTCTGTTTAGGAATCTTTCCCCTGTGCCCATATCTTCGAGGGTTTCCCCCACTTTCTCCTCTATAAATTTCAGTGTCTCTGGTTTTATGTGGAGGTCTTTAATCCATTTAGACTTAAGCTTTATACAAGGAGATAAGAATGGATCAATTCACATTCTTTTACATGCTAACAGCCAGTTGTGCCAGCACCATTTGTTGAAAATGCTGTCCTTTTTTCACTGGATGGTTTTAGCTCCCTTGTCAAAGATCAGGTGACCATAGGTGTGTGGATTCATTTCTGGGTCTTCAATTGTATTCCATTGATCTATCTGTCTGTTGCTGTACCAGTACCATGCAGTTTTTAATCACAATTGCTCTGTAGTACAGCTTAATGTCAGGCATGGTGATTCCCCCAGAGTTTCTTTTATTGTTGAGAATAGTTTTTGCTATCCTAGGCTTTTTATTATTCCAGATGAATTTGCAAATTGCCCTTTCTATCTCAGCGAAGAATTGAGTTGGAATTTTGATGGGGATTGCATTTAATTGGTAGATTGCTTTCAGCAGGATAGCCATTTTGATTATATTAGTCCTGCCAATCAATGAGCATGGGAGATCTTTCCATCTTCTGAAATCTTCTTCAATTTCTTTCTTCAGAGACTTGAAGTTCTTGTCATAAAGATCTTTCACTTCCTTAGTTAGAGTCACCCCAAGGTATTTTATGGTATTTGTGACTATTGTGAAGGGTGTTGTTTCCCTAATTTCTTTCTCAGCCCTCTTATCCTTTGTGTAGAGAAAGGCCATTGATTTGTTTGAGTTAATTTTATATCCAACTACTGCACCGAAGCTGTTTATCAGGTTTAAGAGTTCTTTGGTGGAATTTTTGGGGTCCCGAATATATACTATCATATCATCTGTAAACAGTGATATTTTAACTTCTTCCTTTCCAATTTGTATCCCCTTGATCTCCTTTTGTTGTTGAATTGCTCTGACTAGGATTTCAAGTACTATATTGAATAGGTAGGGAGAAAGTGGGCAGTCTTGTCTAGTCCCTGATTTTAATGGGATTGCTTCCAGCTTCTCTCCATTCACTTTGATGTTGGCTACGGGTTCGCTGTATATTGCTTTTATTATGTTTAGATATTGGCCTTGAATTCCTGATCTTTCCAAGACTTTTATCATGAAAGGGTGTTGGATTTTGTCAAATGCTTTCTCAGCATCTAACGAGATGATCATTTGGTTTTTGTCCTTGAGTTTGTTTATATAGTGGATTACATTGATGGATTTCCGTATATTAAACCATCCCTGCATTTCTGGGAAATAATCAAACTCAAGGCAGAAATCAGCCAAGTAGAAACAAAAAGAACTATTCAAAGAACTAACCAAACAAGGAGCTGGTACTTTGAGAAAATCAACAAGATAGATAAACCCTTAGCCAGACTCACTAGAGGGCACAGGGACAGTATCTTAATTAACAAAATCAGAAATGAAAAAGGAGACATAACAACAGAACCTGAGGAAATCCAAAACATCATCAGATCCTACTACAAAAGCTTATACTCAACAAAACTGGAAAACCTGGATGAGCTGGAAAACTTCTTAGACAGATACCAGGTACCAAAGTTAAGCCAGGATCAGATTAACGATCTAAACAGGTCCATTTCCCCTAAAGAAATAGAAGCAGTCATCAATAGTCTCCCAACCAAAAAAAGCCCAGGACCAGATGGGTTTAGTGCAGAGTTCTATCAGAACTTCATAGAAGACCTAATTCCACCTCTCCTCAAACTATTCCACAAAATAGAGACAGAAGGTACTCTTCCCAATTCATTCTATGAAGCCACAATTACTCTGATACCTAAACCACACGAAGATCCAACAAAGAAAAAGATCTTCAGACCAATTTCCTTCATGAATATCCATCATGACCAAGTAGGCTTCTGTTAGGTTTTTTCTTTTGTTGAATATGAAGTATTCTTTCTCATCTTGCTTGATAAGTTTTGGTTGAAAGTCAGTTTTATTCAATATTAGCAAACTTCAAAAACTACTGCTTTATTTAGTGTCATGTTTCTTTTCTTTTACATTAGAATCATGGAAAATATATCTTATTTATTCTTTGAGAATGTCACACATATATACAATGCTACTTGATCTAATTTATCTGCCTCTCCCACTTTTCTTCCAAGGTCTTTCAAGACACTACCATTTCTCACTTTCAACTTGAACTCTTTATTTTAATATCTATTAGTCAATTTAAAACTACCTGTTTATTCATTGGCTTGTTTTTGTTAATGTTTTTATGAGACAATGAATTTGAAGATTATCTTCTCTGTATTCTTGTAAACTATTATTACTTGTTATTCTTGCATCAATGCTAGATATTACTCAAAACATAACAAAACTATCTTGACATATGGAAATGGTGTCTAAATAACA
The DNA here is from genome assembly GCA_902729485.2 of Mus minutoides. Taxonomy (NCBI): domain Eukaryota; kingdom Metazoa; phylum Chordata; class Mammalia; order Rodentia; family Muridae; genus Mus; species Mus minutoides. The sequence goes on from LR750237.1 coordinate 620,261, forward strand.
GCAATAGACCCTTTCCTTCACAATGACTCCCTAAGCTGATAAAACAGAAGGATGCAGTATATGCAGACAGTGCCCAAAGTGGTTAGATGGGGCAATCTGGGAGCAATGCATTTTTCTCTCAGGCTACATGACATGCTAATTTTATGATTGTAATATGTTTGGCAGCATTCGTTCTACTATGCAAAATATTCATTCTCATTCACAAAAGAATAATAATATCTGCATTGTCTATCCTTTTGTTATTTTCTAATAGAAACAAATACTGAACAAGGAGCTATCATGTAATGCATTTCGGAATCATACTTTCACAATGAAGCTGTTGAAATTGCTAAAGTCACTTGTTCCAAGCCTCTAAAACATGACAAAGAGTCAGTGTAATAATTATAAGCTTGTCAGAAGCATGTGTTTCTAATAAATGCATCAACAGTAGGTTGGGGGCCCCCACTATAGACCATATCACTAACTCCTTGATAGCTATGAGGGGGTCAAGAATCCATAATAACGTGCAACAAATTGGAATAAAGTTGAAAAAAAAACAGAGAAATAGAGTGTGATCATATGTATTTTCTTGGGCCAGGGAGTGGCACCATTTGGAGGTGTGGCCTTGTTGGAGTAGGTGTGTCACTGTGGGTGTGGGCATAAGATCTTCACCCTAGTTGCCTGAAAGTCAGTCTTCCACTAGAAGCTTTTGGATGAAGATATAGAACTCTGAGCTCAGCTCTGCCTGCACCATGCCTGCCAGGTTACTGCTATGCTCCCACCTTGATGATAATGGACTGAACCTCTGAACCTGTAAGCTAGCCTCAATTAAATGTTGTTTTTTTATAAGACTTGCCTTGGTCATGGTGTCTGTTCACAGCAGTAAAACCCTAACTAAGACACAGAACAAAAGAGAGTAGATGCTCATGCCTGATATGAGGCATTCATTACTTTGTGGGAAGGCAGCCAAGTGATTGATGCTCAGCACTGCACAGTGAGACCAGGGAAAATGAAGAGAAATGCCAGTGAAAGTCTGTGCAAGAGCACTCCTGAGCAGGGCTCAGAGAAAGAGCGCTTTGATTGAGATATTTCAAACAGACTATTTATGAATTAAGGTACTAAAAATGTATGTGATTTCACTTCTGAGGCAACAGCTGAATTTTTATTTCTAGAAGCAGTATTTGACTACTCATCACAGTATGATTGGGACAATATAACTTTATTGTGTAAACAATTTTTTGCCAACAATGTGAAAACTGAATACCAGAGTTTGCTTATAGGGAAAATGAAACTCATTTGCTGCATTGATTACACTCTCTTAGCTTTTTAGCATTTAGAAACAAATCAGATAAAAACCATTTTTGTTATGTTTTGCCAAAAATATTATTAGTATGGAATATCACTCTCACAAAAGTGCACATTTTGATAATGGCTACTTAGGCATACTGCACTATTTAAATTTAGTGCCTTTTTGTGTGAAAGAATAAACAGAAAACAGGACTATATACCAAACACAGAGAAATGCCAGAACCCACAGTTTCTATGTTAATTTATATTTTAAAGTTTTATATTTACTTATATCTACCTTAGCTCTAACATATACTTATTTATACAAATGAAAGATCTGTATGGAAATAACTTCACGTCACTCAATATATTTTACTTATATTAATGAGAGTAAGATTATCTGTGTTTGAGGTACTATTATTATGACTATGCCAGGCTATTATTTTTATATCAAATTTTATCTCATCACATTAAGAGAAAATAAAACCAAGTTCTTCTGTTCTCAAGCAAAATAAACATGGCTGTGAAAAGTGCTCTGGAATAATAATCTTTGCTCCAAATTGAAAATAATTATTTTCACACTACCTTGGATAGTGTGTCATTTCCAAACAAAAATCCACTGTCCCTAGGTTCTATATTAATAAACATAAAATATAGTCCATGTCCCAATATGAGAAACATTAAAAAATACCCTGTAATGATTGTTGTTTATAATAGATATTTTAGATCACATAATTATTTAGAAATTTCTATGTTTATTATGCACCAAAAATTCCAATTATGTATATGGAAGTAAAGAGATGGCTCCTCAGTTGCTGCTTTTGCAGAGGACTGAGGTTTGGTTCCCAGCCTTCATATTATATCTCACAATTATTCATAATTCCAGTTCCGTAAGTACCAACCACATCATCAGTACACATATAGACATTCAATTGTACAGCTCACACATGTTTAAATAAAATAAATCTAAAAAAAATAAAGTCATGTTATACAGTCATGTAGTTTATTTATCAGTATGAAATAGGAATACATAGAATGCATATTATATTATATGGCTAGTTCTAAATATATACTCATGTACCATACATAGTTTTATAGGGCAAAACTGAATTACAATGTAATATTCTCTTTGAAAAATAAATCAGTCTGTCTATGTTTTACTGATTTTGAAAATTTACTAATTTGACTACATTTTAAAGATTTGTCAAAAACAAACAACAAACAAACAAACAAAAAATAGTACACACGGTGTCATGAATATTCCCAACAGTCGAATTATTAAGTAATGATGTTTTAACAAAATATGTTTTAAAGAAATTTTCTTGATAGTATATTTGAATACTAAAAAGAGCCATTGCATCTCTACATAGTTTCAAATATTTGTTTGTAAATAGTATAGTACTCAGAGCAGGGATGGAAGTTTATACTGCACTTGTATGGAAAGAGGGTAATCTCAGTACAGGAAAGTGATCTTCAGAGAGAATCCCTGCATTGGTGTACAAGTTTACCATCCATTAGTAGGACTGTGAAGGCAAACATTAAAAGCTAAGGTCACACTGGGAGCTATTAGTTCTGCACACCCAATACACCATGGTATATTTCTATAAGTCATACCTTATTGCAATGTGAGGCAAAGGACCATGCCAGGAAACTTGGTAAAGTTGAGTGGGTTCAGAGACTGGTACCCATTAGAGGATGGTAGGCATCTTCCTGCTCCCTACCAGATTCCTGGCCTGAAACATGACCACACCATCCCCACATAGGGACATGACCAATGGTAGTGTAGCCCAGAAAAGAGTGTTCCATGCTAATGGGATATCTAGATGGGCCCTGAGGATTTAGCAAATAAGCTTCCCTTCCTGGATATTCCTTTCTTGCAAAAGGATCTCTAGCCTACTTTGAGGAAGTTTTATATACCCATTTTCCACAATGAACAATAAATAAATTGTTTAGAACCAAGGACTGTGTCTCTCTCATCAAGAATCATGGGGAGTATGGAGGAAGCCTTCATCTACAGAGCTGTGCCACCCAAGTCTCCTACAGAAGGCACCTCTATGTTCTTGGACAATTGCCTCTAATATGAGGACAATCACCGATGGGTTGAGCCAAAGTTTTCCCTCCCTTCTCCCCACAATCGAGGCTCATCTTCGCAGGCTCCAGACCCCCTTCATTCCTGACTTCTTAGATTGTCAGCAGTGTCTAGATGTCCAGGAGTCAGGGAATCCCAGCTTCGGTGTCAGCCTGTGTCGTTTCTCCCCCAGGCTGAAGTTCACACCTTAGGCTGTATTTTCCCAAACCTGTGCAGTGAATCAGCACTTCCCGCAAGCCGAGCAGCTGATGACATTTACTGCGTGCAGGGTAAATGCAGTCTAGAGTTCCAGGTTTCATCTGCTAGGTGGAGTTCCCACACTCCAGTGTAGAGGCAGAACTCAGAACCACATAGCAAGTCTGATATTATTGACAAGATTTGAATGGCCTTCTTTACTATTCTGAGCTTCATTCCGAGTTGTTTTTTTTTTTTTTTTTTTTTTTTTTTTTTTTTTTTTTATGAAACTTCCACAAATATAGTACAAAATTATAAACTGGTCAGTTATAAAGATAATAAAATACAGTTAGTTATGTGACAATATTTAAGCTCAAGACTATATTTTGAAATCTTATGACCCCTCAGTGTGATTAATAATAGTAAGAAAAATAAAAATAGGGAAACAAGAGATAATACAGAGACAATTTTCTATAAGCCAAGAAGTTCAGCCTCCAAAGAAACAATCCAAAGCTCTGTATACATCTCCTTTTTGTCTCCCTACTTCTAGATTTGTAAGACAAAAATTGTTCTCATTAATCTTCTCAGTCTATTGTGTTTCATTATAACAGATCTATCAAAATAGAATAGGATTATATTCTATTGCAGCAATAGCCTAAAATGATAATTTAGTTCTAATATTGAGCAAAAGCTGTGTAAATTTTAATGTGCTTATTCAGAATTGTCTAGATTGTCTTCTGAACATTATCAGTGAAACAGAGAGGTCAAAACTAGTAAGGATTTGAGAAAGAAGGGGAGTTGGAGATGTCTTCTTATATCGTACTGACTTGCCCATCTACTATGATTTTGGCCTCAGAAGGGCAGCAAAATGTAGAAGCTTAATTTGAATTTCAGAATGTAATTTGGGATTGTACTTTGTAGTAATCTGAAACTAAATAGCCCAGGGATCTAGGTTAAGACCACATACTTCTCTCTTAAAAACCAACCAAACAAAATGTAAATGAAATGATTCCTAATAACATTTCTCTATACTCATATACTCATATTAGTGTCTTGCTTTGCCATCATCAAAGAACTTTCCTTCTGCAGCAAATGGGAACAAATACGGAGAATAGTACAGTCGGATACTCTCCAGATAGTCAGAGACCTTGGAACACTCTAAGCCCTAAGTGGCATGTCAGTATCTAATCCATCCCTCAAGGTTCAGGGAACCGTCCAGAAAAGTATCCAGAAAGAGTCTAGGCATAAGAGAAAATAGAGGACACCAAGAAAATTAGACCATCTAAATCAAAATGATCAAAGCTTACATGAACTCACAGAAGCATACACACAACCTGAATATATCTGAAACAGGTCCTCTAAGTATACTGTGGCTTCCAGTTTAGTGTTTTTATAGGATTCCTGAGTGTATGAATAAGTGGGTATTTGTTTCTTCTGCCTTCATTTGGGATCTTTTCCTTCGGTTGTTTCTTTTGTCCAAATTCTGATGTGCTAGGTTTTGTTTTATCACATTCTATTATATCATACTATCACCTTTTAGGAGCTCAATTGTTTTCTAATGAGAGATAGAAATAAAGTGGATCTGAATGGGAGGAGAGCTAGAGAAACTCAGAGGGAGCAGAGAGAGGGGAAACAATAATCAGAATTTTAATAAAAAAATTTAGAATGTACCAAAATGGGATTAATGAATTTTGCATTGTGAGGACAGGAGCCTTGAAAGGACAACATGAAATCTTTTTTTTTTTTTTAACATGGCAGACACTGTTATTTCTTATTAGATATTTTCTTCATTCACATTTCAAATGCTAACCCAAAAGTCCCCTACACCATCCCCCCGCCCTGCTCCTCTACCCACTCACTCCCACTTCTTGACCATGGCATTCCCCTCTACTGGGGCATATAAAGTTTGCTAGACCAAGGGGCCTCTCTTCTCAATGATGGCCAACTAGGCCATCTTCTGTTACATATGCATCTAAAGACACGAGCTCTGGGGGTACCGGTTAGTTCATATTGTTGTTCCACCTATAGTGTTGAAGACCCCTTCAGCTCCTTGGGTACTTTCTCTAGCTCCTGCATTGGGTGCCCTGTGTTCTATCCAATAGATGACTATGAGCATCCACTTCTGTGTTTGCCAGGCACTGGCATAGCCTCACAAGAGACAGCTATATCAGGGTCCTTTCAGCATAAACTTGCTGGCATATGCAATAGTGTCTGTGTTTGGTGGCTGATTATGGGATGGACCCCCAGGTGGGGCAGTCTCTGGATCCTTTCATCCTTTCATCTCAGCTCCAAACTTTGTCTCTGTAACTCTTTCCATGGGTATTTTTTTCCCTATTCTAGGGAGAAATGAAGTATCCATGCAGACAACATGAAATCTTATCGTTTATTTTGCCACTTGAGATTTAAGTGTTAGAATCTTGGTCTTTAGTATATTGGTCCTGAACCACTGTAATATATATGCTCTGAACTGTGCTTAATTCAAAGGCACAGAGACTTCAAAAGAAATTAGTGCTATTCTGAGTCATATACAAAATAGGGATGAGGCTTGAGAGATATTCAGTCAACAGTTTCATGTGAAGCATGTGGTCCCTGTAACAGTGAAAAAATAAATGCTGTCCTTTTACCTAGTCAGTCTGTACTACTTGGTTCACAATTGTCCTGAAATCTAATCCTGTAAGTGTCAAACTTTTGTAATTTAGCCATGGGTTAGAAAAATTCAGTCATATCACATCCTCTAGTGTTTAGAGTTTCAGTTAGGAACAGTAGAGCAAAATACTATATACTTCTAGAGCACAGGATGAACATATCACAAAAATGTTATCTAATTTCTTAAGGGAAAGTTAAAGCCAAAATAAAATTATACTCAAAGTAATGAAGAAAAAAAGTCCTCAGAGTAGAAATTGATTTTGGTAACATTCAAATTAAAGAATTGCAACACTAAAACATTTTTATATCTATCAATTTTGTAAGGTCTTCTGGAGGAAATGCCTACCTTTTTGTTGTTGTTGTTGTTGTTCAATAGGAGAAATATATCATAGGCTATACCCTTTAGTTTCATTGTCCTTGGCAAAAGTGAAGGGTTTTGTCAGTCTGTAGTTTGAAGAACATAAAGACTGTTAGTTGTGGCTGAACAAGAGGACTCTCAGTGCAGTGTATAGAAGCGTTAGTGGAGTTAGTGAGTCATGTGCTGTCAGCATTAAGGAACAGAAGCAATCCCAGTCTGGTCCTGGTAGATGCAAGTTGTGATCATGTTCAAATTTTTTCATTGACTGGATAGTAGTTCTTCTCCAAGTTCGCTTTGTGAAATCTGCTTTCAAATGTATTACTTGTTTAATGATCATTTTTGATGTTGAAATGCATATTTGTATCTTCAATGTTGTGTACTGGGGAGAAATCTGAAAGAGCATTGGATCAAAGTAGGGAAGATCCATCAAGTAGCTGGATAGATTACATAGATTAACCCTTGGGATTGAGACAGTAGGTGGCAGATAAGAGTGTGTGCCCCAAGTCTGAGGGCTGCACCAGGAGCAGCAACAGAGAATGCTGCGGTGTACAGGTCTAGAGTCTTTGGTAGTCAAATAATCATGAAAGATTGTAAACTATATACATAGAATCTTGAAAATACAAATTATGTTTAAGAATTTTGAAAATTGATTTCAACCAATTTTATATTGAAATAGTCTTAGAAAATACAAAACTAAATTCATAAACAGAAAATATAAGAATTTAAAAACTATTTCTATTACTTTTGTATTCTGTTTTTGGATGTACTTATCATTATTATATGTTTGTGGGTATTTTGCTTAGGTTTACTTTATGCATTGTATGCAGTAACCATGCAGGCAAGAAGGAGAGAAGAATAAGACTGAACTCACACTGGGGATAAAGAACGGTGTGAGCATCTATTTGGATGCTGGGATTTGAACCACATTTCCTTGAAAAAGTAGCAAATGCTCTTAATTGCAGTGATCTCCAGTACCCCATATTTCCTATCTTATGTGGACATCAAAAGCTACAGAGAATGCAGCATCAATATTAACGTGTGACTTACAAATTTACTTTTATGCCAATGACCAGCCCAGCAACCAAGTATACTGAGGCAGGGAGAAATGGGGTATGGAGTCAGTGATGCTGAGTTAAAGCTTATTTGCCTTTGGCAATTCTTCTTTATTTAACTCTTTGCTATTCTAAGATCAAAAGCCATTGGTTTTTGGTAATTAGCTCCTGCTGGTAGCAGCAGGGGATTAATAAAATAAGTTGGTTACTCATTATTCAGGTTCTTTGTTCTTTGACTGGCAGGGCCTCTGGCTGATCAGGTAAGAGGCTCAGAGTTTACTAACTCTTTATGGGCTAAGGGAAAGAAGAAGGAGGAGGAGGAAGAAGAGGAGGAGGAAGGAGGAGGAGGGGGAGGAGAAGAAGAAGCATACAGAAACAAATCCTTATTCACACTTTAATGCTGAATGAAACAAAACAGAGGCTCCATTCCATTATACACACACACACACACACACACACACACACACACATATATATATACACATACACATTTCGCACACAGAAGAAACACAGAAGAAAGCTCTGACAAGCAAGCTCAATAATTTCATAATACAAAAATTATATATATATTTCTTAGTATATGCATGTATATATGCTATAAAAATTACCTCATACAACCATCATGCAGAACTGTTACAGCAGAATAATTTATGACATGATTTTCAAAATAATTTTATATTCCAATAAGTTCACAGTAAGTTTAAGGTAGTCATTCATACCACAGATCAATAAAGTTTAATGAGTTATAAGAGAATTGTTTACTTGTCTTTCAATTAAGACTGGTATCTCACTAAATATTCATTATCTGTTACAAGCCACTACCACCACCACTGCTACCACCCCATGTAAATTTATTATAAGTTTAAAGTGACAATTTTTGTGTCACAGTTAGGACTATTTTGTTCAGTGACAAATCATACTGCTGCTGTCTTACTAGATTTGAGGGTTTTTTTTTATAGATGCTACTCTGTTTTTTTGTCCCTGCTCCTGCAATAAATTGTCCATTTCCAGTTTGTAACTTGTAAGTGCCTGGGAGAGCTCTCATACCTAACCTAGAAGAAATGTTTTATTTGGCCATAAATTTGTTCCAAGTCTGCTTTCTTTTTACTAGTGCAATTAATCTGTTACAAATGAAGGTTTGCAGAATACTTATTTGTAGCTTTTATACTATAAAAGATTTGAAATTACTTGTATAAATTTAGAAATTCTGTAAAATGAGTAGTAGGAAGAATGCAATCATCAATTTGTCTACACAGCATTACTATATGATAGTACATCTTCATTTTGGTCTACCCAAAAGGGTAGGCTAATGCCAGGATTCATTAGGCTATGTAATAATGACAGGAAAAGGCATATGTGCAGCAAGATGCAAACCTGGATAAAGTCTCTCAGGGACTTGCCTCAAGGACCTCAGCATTGCTGGCCATGCAAAATGTTGGGCCATGTCCATAAAATTCACTTGCAGAAGCCATTGCTAAATTTCTTCTGACACTTTTAAATTATGTATAGATTTTATGAAGAGTTAAAACATTTTTAAAAAGTGGTCCATAAGACACATGAGTTCTAAATAAATTAATATTTATCTGAAACAATTGCAGTATCATAATAGGCTATAATATTTTCTCTCTCACTGCAACAATAAATTAGCAGGAAAACATTTTTCAAAATTAAGTTTTCAAAATTTATGATCATTTAATATTTGTTTTAAAAATCCCTGATGTTACTGTCTATAATTTTGGTTAAAATGAAGTTGGTATAGAGTAAATTTTTGAGTTAAACATTAATTTAAAGAAACTTATCAACATTATGACTAATCAAAATGTCACATTAACAAGTAATATTATTTGTCAGTGTTTTAAAGTGTTAATGCTAGAAACCTTACATTTCCTAATTTGCAAGTTTATCATCATAACCATTGTATGAATGCTATGTATTTTTACAAGTAACAAAAATTGTGTAAAGAAAAAACATATATATTTTAGTTCGATTCATGTAAACTTTCATATTGTTACAAAGGGGATAAAGTTTCAATCTTTCACAGGAAATAAAGACCTAAGTGAACTAGAATCTCAACCACAAATTAATAATAAAGGCACAGTTATACAACCTAAGACAGAGAAATTTAAACATTCTGTTCAATCACCAACATGAATTCCATAAGTGCTAGAAAGTACTGGTATAGGAATTGGTGAGATTTTGGTAAGAATTACTCTGCATTTTGAGTTTTCCTCCAATACAAATTTTTCATTTTGATATACCTCAGTTTGATCAAACCAAAAGTGAAAAACAAAACAAAACAATACAAAAACAAAACAAACAAAAACCACCATGTAACAGAAAGGATTAGGCAAAATAGGAATTCAAGTGAGAAAATAGAAGCTAATGGGTGTGAAGATAATCACAATATATTGTATATATGTGTGAAATAGTAAAAAAGTAAATAAAGAAAAACATGTAAACATTTAAAAGTATACACAACTTATTTGATAAACAGGAAGGTCATATTGAAAGCCAAGAATAGAGTGAAAGTTCAAGATATTCACATCCAAAATAAATATTCATCCAAAATAAATATTCATCCAAAATAAGTCATTCAGAGTTTACTCATCATTATGTTTCATAATTGTTTTGTGAAATTTGTTTTTGCACATACAAGGCCTCAAATCTGTATCTTTCATTTCTACAGAAGTTCCTGAGTTTTATTAATGGATAACCAAGGGTCTTGAAGAATACTTCAGCACAGAGGGCTTCCTTCAGCTCTACATAGACTGTAGTGTTCTTAAGTGACAAACTATATAGAGAAAATCATATTCATACCTAGTAAATTATTTTCTTGTTGCTATGACTCAGAGCTGATAGGAAATATTTTAAAAGAGATGATGGGAGTTTGGTGGCTTGTAGTCTGAGGGGACAGGATTTGTGGTGATGGGGAAATTATGGCAGCAGAAGGTGACTGGATATTTTGCATTTACTGACTGAAAGTACAGAGACAGCAGGGAGTTGGGTCAAGCAGTAAAACCTCAGGCTTCATATCCTGTGTACCACTTTTCCAGTAAGGTTCAGACAATTATAGTTTCTACAGGTTTCCAGAATAATGCAACCCTTTGGAAATGAAGTGTTTTAACATGGGATGCCATAATAAGCACTTCACATTCAATACATAATAATACAGCAACTGGACATAACATATATTAACAGAGAATCATGCTATAGTATGTTCTAAAGGAAACTATGCAAAAAATATTTTCTTACATTCCAATAAAGACAAGAACAGGTTACTTCCCTTCAGAAAACGTGAAAGAAAGTAAATAATAGTCAATTATCTAAACCATTAAGACAACAAAAAGCACACACAATCTATACCTAGTGAAATATCCTTTAAAGGTAAGTAAATATGAAAAATTTCTCAAACAAAAAATTTACTGTGACTACACAGTAATATTATATTGAATAATCATTGCATATGAATGACTGTAGTACTTGAAATCAATGCAATAAATAACACAAGGCAATAAGAACAATTATAAAGTTTCTATGCTACATGGCACCAATAAAATGATATTTGAAAGAGTTCAGATGATACAGAATATATCATTGGAATTCTGAGAACTCACTAACCTCTCATGAAGAAAAGGAAAAAGTCATATAAAAAATCAAATACAAGCAGACAGTTTAGAAATAGATAAAAATGAATAAGGTATAAAATAAAATGTTTATGAATATGCTATACAGTATTTGATTAATGAATAATTTATTGATGGTAGATAGTAGCTAAACTTTAGATATCAGTTAAGAAGAATGTATTAGAAGGGAATAAAAATATCAAAAGCTACTATAAGAAGAATTTCTACAAGAAACTCATATTATTTTTTTAAGAAACTCATATTAAATATAAACAAAAAGACTGGTATGTGGGAAAGAAAGGAAATTTATACCATGTTTACACTAATAAAATGCAAAATTATTTTACTTTATAAATTCAAATGAATAATGTTAACAATCATCAGTGATACAGGCAGGATATTGCACAATTATGCAATTGTCAAAACTCATGAATTACATGTGGCCCAAATAATTATTAGTGTACTCATGACCACAATGTTTGCCAGAAATTGAGGCAACTTACATTAAATAAAAGCAAAGTATAAAACTTGATCATTCTAAAAGAGAAGAAGAGTCTTTTTCAGTTACTATACTCTTGCATTTTAAATTGATAGTGGCTTTTTCTGCTCTCAGTGTCAGCTAAGAACCCCAAAGTATGTGCCCCGTATACAGAAGTCTTATTACAGGCTTTCAAATGTTCATATGATCTCTCTAGAAATAATTTAGTATTTAAATTTAGGACAACTAATGTTCCTCCATGTTGGCTAGCTTTCATAATGCGAAATGCTGCTATGCTTCCTGCTATGAAAGAAAAGTAAGCAATAATCTTATCCAATGAGAGGGCTTGTGTGCTCAGTCACCAAAGGCACATTCATGTTACTCCCTCCAAAGCTCAGGAAGCATCACAGAAGAGGGGCCAGAAGGGACGTAAGAGCCAACGAATGGAGAAGGATGCAGTGTAAAGTTGTCTTTACATTGCATAAATGTAATGACATGGCCATTGCACGCATGAACTCACAGCAACTGTGTTACTCACATAATACCTATACAAAATCTGATGTGTCACATTCTCTCATTGATAGGGGAGAACTCATGAGGCTCTGTTCATTCTTGGGTAGTTAACTATTAATTGGTGTGGGACAGGTACACATTTTCTTTAATGATGTAGCTACTGTTAAGTTGCTAATGTTCCAATAAACAAATATCCCCTGTTTATGTACATACAGACAATTCTATTTAAAATGACTGGTCTAGAAAAAGAAAAAAAAGTACCCTAAAGTAAGAGGAGGAATATTTGTAACAAATTCAGTTGGAGAGACACAAGAAGGGATAATGGTAGGTTTCATACATATATATGTATAAAACATAGATATTAACTCAAAGAAGATATAGAAATAAAGTAGGAAAACAAAAACATGATCAACTTCACTAGTCAAATGAGAAAGGTAACACAAAATCATCATAATAAATATTTCATACTCACTAAAATGCCATTTATAAATCAATACAAAATGAAAAATAGAGGTGTTATTCATGGAAGGAGAAATTATGAACTGCTTTTAGCTCTATAAAATATTTTGACAGGCATAGATTTAATAAATTAAAACAGAAATTATTGTATTATTCAGTGATCTTGTTTCTTTGTAATAAAATGATTTGAAAACAAAATTTTGAAATGAAAATTCAGACCTATGTTTTATATGATTACTCCTAGTAATCAAGTGAAGGAAGTCTATACCTTTTTTTTTTTTTTCCATTGCTTCCATAAAATGCCTGTGTAAAGCAACTTAAAGAAGGATTTGTTTTCACTCATAGTTTGAGAAGTCTATTTTGTCAGAGAGGAAGGATCATGAATCGTTGGCCACATGACAGTCACAGGTAGAGAGAAAAGAACAAAGAATGCTGATGCTCAGTTTTCTTTCTTGTTCTTTCTTGCTTTCCTCTCTCTCTCTCTCTCTCTCTCTCTCTCTCTCTCTCTCTCTCTCTCTCGCCTGAGTACCAGAGGTTTTCTGTGGAGATCTCTGGCCAGGGTTTCTGCTGTGACTTCCAGGTCACCAGGTAACTCCAAGCGGCTCTGCAATGAGTTGGGTCAGGCTGAGCCACTAGAAGCCCTATCCAGTGGGGACTGGGGCGGAACCTCAGGTGGCACATCCGGAGAGCAGATTTCTTCTCAAGTGTTACAGCTCTTGGAACAAAAGGTTCAGATTATGCAGTAGTTCTCACATACCTTTAATTTCCTGGACTCTTATATACAGTTTTGGGGGTGATTCAGGGTTTGACAGCAGGTACCTCTCATTGGCTTGGACTGAGAGCTTGGGTCAAACCTTATTTGCATGTGGGAAGTGGGAAGGCTTGCTGCTGCTCCAATGTGACTGATAGCCATACACCTCTCTTGCAGGAGGGTTTTGGTGACAGTGATTTTGACAGGAGTAAGGGACACATAAGACATGATCAAATACCTTCTGCTCCATGTAGGGGGAAATCACCACCCATTTGGTCACCAGCATTCCAGATCTATCTATGCTCGACTGGAGACCAGGCTGTCTGTGTGCAGTCTACTGCTTCTCTCTCTCTCTCTCTCTCTCTCTCTCTCTCTCTCTCTCTCTCTCTCTCTCTCTTTCTCCTTAAAATTTATACCACTGCTGCCCTTAGATTGATGGCATCCATATATTGGATAAAACAGAGTTATACTTCCATGGTTACTCCAAATCTGGTCAAGATTATAATGAAGATTAAGTGAACAAAGAGACCCATTGACTTGCTTCAACATGGGTGAGCCTCCAGGGAATTAATTTTTGTGAAATAAGCTAACTGCTTAAAAAAATTATTTTTATTTTTATAAATAAAATATTTTTATTTTTATTCACTTCATGGTAGGAAATGTTGAAAAGTCATGGAAAACCAAAATTTAGATTGGTTGTGGTCCAGGACTGCCTCTAGTTCAGGAGTAGAAATGAGAAGCACTGTTCATGTGGTGCAGAAATTATCACAATATCAAACAATTTAGAAATCTATTTCACTGTAGTATTAACAAAACTAGTAACTTAGAAATTAACCCCTAAAATGGCTATTGTTGGATTTTGTATTATGTCTCTCTTTTGGGTATTTTTATGTTTTTTTGTTTTTTTTTCGAGACAGGGTTTCTCTGTATAGCCTTGGCTGTCCTGGAACTCACTCTGTAGACCATGCTGGCCTCGAACTCAGAAATCCGCCTGCCTCTGCCTCCAGAGTGCTGGGATTAAAGGTGTGCGCCACCACACCTGGCTTTGTATTATGTCTTAACTCAGCATTTTATCTTTGAAGATTATATATTGGTAAAACGATTTCCCAGAAAATTATATGATAAAGAAGAAACAGAAATAAAATCCAAGCAGTAAAAATGTTGAGAATCAGTTGAAGATTTTTATCAAAGAATGGACATCTGAATTACTTATTTAAGGTGAAAAGAGTCAACTTACATAGTGACGATACTAAGTCACTGAAGGTAAAATATCTGCTGTGGGCAGCCATGCCTTGTGGTTGGCTCTGGGCCTGTGCTCACCTAAAAGGAAGATATTTTGGTTGGTCCTCTGAACAGTTTTGTGCCTCAGTTACATGCCCATGACTTTCTTGGACATCAATCATGCATAAATTTCTCTGCTTGTCTGTGGTTAGTCAAGGATTGCCTACCATGACTTTATGAATTTTACCATCAGTATCTTCTCCCCTATGGAAATTCTGTGCTTGTCATCCACAAGCACACTCCTAGGCCTAGTTTGATCAAGACTGAAGGCAGTTATAACCCTCCACCTTGTTGTACACAGAGGATGAACTTAGGCTTCCCAAACCTGAAACTTCCATCAATGTTGCAAAGATGGAGAATTTGCAGTGTGATGGCTACTTGCTGGATTGGCTTTTCTTGGAAACTACCTTTCCTCTCAAGCTCTAACACTGGGATTTTATGATGGAAAGCAGTTGCCAGTATTTCCTGAAATGACACAGGTTTATTTTTTTCTTACTGTCACAGACACTAAAGATATACTCTGCAAAGTTGAAATTCTCTCCCAAAATTAAGTTCTTATTTATAATGTAGATAACTGCCACGGACCAGGCTCAGTGGGCCCTCCTCAATCCATGCAAACAGAGTCTCAGACAGATAGGCATAGAGTCGGTGACAGACACAGACATGAGCGAGCTTGTTCAATCTGAGTGTAATGTCACAAGGCGAATACCAGTCTTATATAATACAGAAAACAAAGGGGTAGGATGTCACAGCAGGCAAAGTACATTGATGTTACCTGACACAAAACAGAGGAATGACTTCAAAAGGACTTACAGGAACCAGGTAATATTTACAGTAAAGATAAAAAGGCCCTGCCTAGGGTCAGCTAATGACAGGTAAGGATTTCACACCCTAGTTCCAATTTGTGTTACTCCTTTGAGCCTTGTGAAAGCTAGAACCAGGGGGTTCTGCTCTAGCAGACCTTCTCATGAATAATGCAAAATACCACACCTCCCCCCCCCCTATTTCCTAGGCGTTGGTAAATTCTTGCATATGAAGGTACCTTGGCTGTACTTTTAAATATTTGTAGGGAACCTCCATTTGTCAGAAGAATTCACCAACTTGCTTCTAATATGCAATGTAGCCTGCTATACCTGGCTGTACTGAAGATTATAAGTATGCTTTGCTAAGCTTGCCCTGAGATTACTAATTCTTATCCAGTAAAATACTGTAAGAAAGCATGCAAGACCCTCCACAATATTGCAGGGACAAATCTGGGCCATTCTGGCTATGGGAAGGCCAAGGGTCCAGGAGGCTAGGTTTACTTGAAACTATTTTGCCTCAGGACTTCTTCCAGGTTTCCAAACCTGTAATGCCAGTCACTACTGGAGTGGATGTAGCAGATAACTGAAAGGCTTACACATTAGTGGACAATACTGTTTTTCTATCCATTCTCTTTTCCCTCATTATTCCCAGGAGCAGAGAGAACATAGCTTGCTCTTTTATGATATTGTTCAATATGCTTTATGTGCATTTCATTCAAATATCCCACTTTAACCATCTAGAAAAGAGGAAAGCCCAAACACAGTCCCTCCAGTCATATGCACTTGCTAACAAACTGGGAACTCTTCCACTGTTCAACAGCATGGCCTTCATTTCCTACTGAAGTCTCAGCAGAAGGGCTTTATTTGTCTACTACATTCTCATCATGACGATGAAGGTTCTCTCTAAGAAGATTGAGCCTCTTTTAAGATACTTTTCTTTCCAGATCTCACTAGGTTCCTCTTTACTCTATGAGAGTAATAATGGCTTTTTAAAGCAAGCACTTAAGAAGTCCCCGGCCTCAGCCCATCAAGCTGCTGCCTTAGTTTTGTAGGTATTTTCAGGAACATATGAAATGGTGCACCATTAATTTTCAGCCCTATTCAGTGCTGGTTACTATAAGAAAGTCTCACCAAATAGGCAGCTGGAATAAGATAGAAATGTGTTGTTCACAGTTCTGAATGGGACAGAGTCCAAGCTTTTGATTTAAGCAGTTCAGGGTTTAGTAATTTGCAAGCATTTAGTTAGTAGCACCTGGGTGAATTTACCTACTATAATTATATTTCTTCTGTGATGAGAACACTTGAGATTACTATTTTAATAAATTCTGAGTTTATAATACATTATTATCAGTAATAGTACCTAGGTTACATGCCCACTACATTTTAGTTAAGTTTCACCTCACTCCATAACTAAGATTTTGTTAGAACAGGTAAGAAAAATAGCACCAAGAGGCCAACTCTCAAAGAGGTACCAGGAAACTTTTAGTATTAGCATTTCTGCAAATAATCTTCAAACTTCTCATTGCTTGTACAAATGTGAGCCAAAAGAGAAGCTCAGTGCTCTTTTGGTCACAAAGCTAAACAGTATATGGATAATAATGAAACCAACTAGTCGTTCATTCCTGCCCCAAAGGTAATAGAAACTACAAGGTAAATAACGTATGATAATGAATTCTGTTAGCTGTATTCTTTCTCAAACCCCATCCTGTACTTTGGATCACCTGGAACAGCCCTTTGCTGACTAGAACTCTAAGACTAACAGAAGTACAATGCAACTCTTTTTTCCCCTTTACTCTTAACTTGACTGGAGAGGATAGATTTTAGTTTTGCCTCCCCTTTTCTGCAGTCTAATAAATAGTTTTTATGCCCACCTAGATGAAAGCCTTCGGAAAGAAACATGTGTGTGCTTTGTGCATTGCACTTTTCTCTATCTCAAGGACTACCATCCCTTGTGTTCTGAGTTCTTTAAAAGCCCTTAGATGTTTCATCTCATTTCCATTTGGTTATTTTAGAAAATGATCTAGAGAAGATATTCCTAATCTTAGTCAAACATGTTCAAGGAACTAGGTGAATCGCTAGTTGTCTGCTGACAGACTCTATTTCTCAGCACTTTCTTCTTCCCTCTATAACCATTCATAACTATCAGTCTGTCTCCTTTTGTGAGTTTGATATTTAAGAATATGCATGTCAGTGAAGTCATAAGCTTCCTATCTTGCAAATTAATTTATGCTATTAAAAATAACAGAACTCAAATGCAGGGCCTTGCACAGGGTAGGTAAGGTTCTGCCACATGTTAAATGATAATCCTATCTTTAACAAAGGGTATGATTTATGACTTTTAATGTTGGCTGTACCTATAAAAAATCTATACTGTTTTCAGTCCATATTTAATTTACATTCAACGGTGATGATTTCTTTTCAGAGAATTCTGAAGCATACATTCAAAATCAATCTGTTTGAGAATTTAATATCAGTAGAAAATTGTCAACACAGAACTTATAAACAGAAAAATCTAATTATTATAATTTGACATAAAATTATTTAATACTGTATTTTCTTTATTACTTTCCTTTTTCTGCTACATTTTTCTCTATTAGTCTCCCTTGTTTCTCTTTTCATCCTGTTGCTGTATTTTCTCTGGTTTGGTGATAAAGTCTATCCAGCACACCTTTTTATCCTCCTTCTGTTTGTGAGACAAGGTCTCCCATTGGTTTAGACCTCAGTACACATGTTAGATTGGCTAGCCAGTGAACCCCAGCTTTGAATCCGTTTCTACCTCCACAGACATAGGATGACTTAACACTATGTTAAACTGACACTAGGAAATAAACTCACATCCTCATGACTACAGGAAAATGCATATTACGAAGTGAGCTATCCTGAACTATCTCCACATGCTATTTGGTAATTTTGAAGTTAAAAAAAAAATCCAGTATCAAATGTCACTCTTTGTAGCCTCCAACTAAATCCTTTTATCAATTACATTTGTAAGCTAATAATTACCCCAAAATATTTTCTGACTGACATCTCAGTTATAATCATCTATTGCTATCTTTCAAAACAAAAAGCACCTTAAATGTTGTTTTCTACAATAAATCTAATCAATACATCTGTACCACAACTCAGTAACATTGTCCTTGATTGCTTTAGGTTAAAGTTTCAATATAGACTTGCATTCTCCAGTTGTCTCATTCCAAGATTTTTATTCTTCAGTTGCATGCTGCAGGTACCCTAGTGACCCAGTATTTTGAGATCACCGGTGAGTGGAAGGCAGCATCCGTTTGAAGAAACCCAGAGGGTCTTGTGTTAGCAGTAACAGGGTCAAAGGACAAAGGCACACCCAGAATCTTCAGATCACTGAGACCAATCTCCTGAGGAAAGCACGTGGGTGGCAGAAGCAACAGAGCTTCTCGGACAGGGTTCCTTCGGGGCCTTGATCCTCAGCCAGGAGACAGAGCTGAGACTCAAACCCCTGGACACTTTCCCTGCCAGAGGAGAGTCTGCCTCCAGGGAGAGCTCTGACCCCAGGAATCAGGAGGTAGATCTGAGCTCCAGACTTCTGTGCAAGAGGAGAGCTTGCCAGCAGAGAGTGTTCTGACCACTGGGATGCAGGAGAGAGTTGGTCTCCCAGGAGTGCTGACAGAGGCTAAAGACTCACAGGACAAACAAGCTTTAGCCAGAGACAGCTAGAACATCTAACACCCGATACTACCAGATAGTGAAAGGCAAACTAAAGAATCTTACTACCAGAAAACAGGAAAACTGGGCATCATCAGAACCCAGTATGCCCAACAGAGGGAATCCTGGATACCCCAACACACCCAAAAAGCAAGATTCCGATCTAAAATCGTATCTCATGATGCTGGTAGAGGATTTTAAGAAGGGCATTAAAAACTCACTTACAAAAAATACAGGAGAACACTGCTAAACAGGTAGAAGACCTTAAAGAGGAAGCACAAAAATCCCTCAAGGAATTACTGGAAAACATGGCTAAGTAGGTAGAAGAACTTAAAGAGGAAACACAAAGATCTCTTAAGGAATTACAGGAAAACACTAGCAAACAGGTGAAGGAATTGAACAAAACCACCCAAGATCTAGAAATGGAAGTAGAAACAATGAAGAAAACCCAAAAGGAGACAACTCTGGAGATAGAAACACTAGGAAAGAAATCAGGAACCATAGATGTGAGAATCAGCAACAGACCATAAGAAATGGAAGAGAGACTCTCAGGTGCAGAACATTCCATATGGAACATGGACACAACAATCAAAGAAAATGCAAAATGCAAAATGATCCTAACCCAAAACATCCAGGAAATCCAGGACACACTGAGAAGACCAAATCTAAGGATAAGTATAGATGAGAATGAAGGTTTTCAACTTAAAGGCCAGTAAATATCTTCAACAAAATTAGAGAAGAAAACTTCCCTAACCTAAAAAAAGCGTTGCCCATGAACATATACAAATCCTCAAGAACTCCAAATACACTGGACCAGCAAAGAAATTCCTCCCAACACATAATAATCACAACAACAAATGCACTAAATAAAGATAGAATATTAAAAGCAGTAAGGGGAAAAGGTCAAGTAACATATAATAGCAGGCCTATTAGAATTGCAGCAGACTTCTCACCAGAGTCTATGAAAGCCAGAAGATCCTGGACAGATGTTATACAGACCCTAGGAGAAAACAAATACCAGGCAGGGTACTTACTATACCCAGCAAAACTCTAAATTAACATTTATGGCAAACCAAAGTATTCTATGAAAAACCAAATTCACACAATATCTTTCTACAAATCCAGCCATTTAGAGGATAATAATGGGCACATATCAACACCAGGATGGAAACTATGCCATAGAAAAAGCAAGAAAGTAATCCTTCAACAAAACTAAAAGAATACAGCCACAAGAACAGAATCCCAACTCTGACAACAAAAGTAAAAGGAAGTAACAATTAATTTTCCTTAATATATCTTATTATCAATGGACTCAATTCCCAAATAAAAAGACATAGACTAAAAGACTAGCTACATAAACAGGTCCCAATTTTTTGCTGCTTACAAGAAACCCAACTCAGGGAAAAGACAGACACTACCTAAGGGTAAAAGGCTGAAAAACAATTTCCAAGCAGATGGTCTGAATAAACAAGCTGGAGTAGCCATTCTAATATCGAATAAAATTGACTTTCAACCCAAAGTGATCAAAAAAGACAAGGAGGCTTACTTCATACTCATCAAAGGTAAAATCTTCCAAGAGGAACTCTCAATTCTAAATATAAATACACCAAATGCAAGGGCATCTGCATTCATTAAAGAAACTTTAGTAAAGCTCAAAGCACATATTGCAACTCACAAAATAATGGTGGGAGACTTCAACACCCCACTCTCATCAATGGACAGATCCTGGAAACAGAAACTAAACAGAGATACATTGAAACTAACAGAAGTTATGAAAGAAATGGATTTAACAGTTATCTACATAACATTTTATCCTAAAACAAAAGGATATACCTGCTTCTCAGAACATCATCATACCTTCTCCAAAACCGACCATAGAATTTGTCAAAAACGAGGCCTCAATAAATATAAAAATACTGAAATTACTCATGAATCTTATCAGATCACCACAGACGAAGGCTGATCTTCAACAAGAATATAAATAATAGAAAGCCAGCATTCACATGGAAACTGAACAACACTCTACTCAATGATACCTTGGTCAAGGAAGAAATAAAGAAAGAAATTATAGACTTTTTAGAGTTAAATGAAAATGAAGAAACAACATACCCATTCTTATGGGACACAATGAAAGCATTCCTAAGAGGAAAACTCATAGCTCTGAGTGCCTCCAAAAAGAAACCAGAGAGAGCATGCACTAGCAGCTCGATAGCACACCTAAACGCTCTGGAACAAAAGGAAGCAAATAGACCCAAGAGGAGTAGAAAGCAGGAAATAATAAAACTCAGGGCTGAAATCAACCAAGTGAAATGAAAAGAACTATTCAAAGAATCAAACAAACCATGAGCTGGTTTTTGAGAAAATCAACAAGATATATAAACCCTTAGCCAGACTCACTAGAGGGCACAGGGACAGTATCCTAATAAACAAAATCAGAAATGAAAATGGAGACATAACAACAGAATCTGAAGAAATCCAAAACACAACTACTATAAAAGGCTATACTCAATAAAAATGGAAAACCTAGAAGAAATGGACATATTTCTAGACAGAAACCAGATACCAAAGTTAAACCAGGATCAGATTAATGACCTAAACAGTCCCATATTTACTAAAGAAATAATAGTATTCATTAGTAGTTTCCTAACCAAAAAAAAAAAAAAAAAAAAAAAGCCAGGACCAGATGGGTTTAGTGCAGCATTCTATCAGACCTACACAGAAGACCTAATTCCACTTCTTCTCAAACAATTCCACAAAATAAAATATTGATGCAAAAATACTCAATAAAATCCTTGCAAACCGCATCTATCAATGTAATCCA
The DNA here is from genome assembly GCA_902729485.2 of Mus minutoides. Taxonomy (NCBI): domain Eukaryota; kingdom Metazoa; phylum Chordata; class Mammalia; order Rodentia; family Muridae; genus Mus; species Mus minutoides. The sequence goes on from LR750237.1 coordinate 642,253, forward strand.
CTATATAAACAAACTTAAAGACAAAACCACATGATCATCCTGTAAGATGCTAAGAAAGCATTTGACAAAATCCAACACCCATTCATGAAGCTGGAAAGAACCCAGATGTCCGTCAACAGAGGAATGGATACAGAAAATACAGTACATCTACACAATGGAGTACTACACAGCAATTAAAAACAATGAAGTCATGAAATTCTTAGGCAAATGGATCCATCTGGAAGATATCATCTGGAGTGAGGTAACCCAACCACAAAAGAAGACACATGGTATGCACTCACTGATAAGAAGATATTAACCCAGAAACTTAGAATACCCAAGATACAATTTGCAAAATTGCAACTCAAAAAGATGGAAGACCAAATTGTGGATACTTCTCTCCTTCTTAGAATGGGGAACAAAATACCCATGGAAGAAGTTACAAAGACCAAGTTCGGAGGTAAGACTGAAGGAAAGACCATCCAGAGAGTGCACCACTCTGGGATCCATCCCATATCCAACCACCAAACCCAGACACTATTTATTGCATGTGCCAGAAAGGCATTGCTGACAGGACCCTGACATAGCTCTCTCTTGTGAGGCCATACCAATGCCTGGAAAATACAGAAGTGGATGCTCACAGTCATCTATTGGATGAACACAGGGCCCACAATGGAGAAGCTAGAGAAAGTCCCCAATTAGCTAAAGGGGTCTGTAACCCTATAGGAGGAATAATGATATGAACTAAACAGTACCCCTGAGAGTTGTGTCTCTAGTTGCATATGTAGCAGAGGATGGCCTAGTCAGCTATAAATGGGAGGAGAGGCCTTTGGTCTTGCAAAGAACATATGCCTGAGTACAGGAGAATTCCAGGGCAAGGAAGTTGGAGTGGGTGGGTTGGGGAGCAGGGTGGGGGGAGGGTATAGGGGCTTTGGGGATAGCATTTGAAATGTAAATGAAGAAAATATCTAATGAAAACACAAAAGCAAATTAAAAAAATTTAATAGCATAAAAATGATCAGAGCAGAGATTCTCCACCTGTGGGTTGCATCCCCTATATAGGTTGAATATTCATAGGATTCACCTAAGATCATAGAAAAACACATATATGTATATTATGATTCATAGTAGTAGCAAAATTATACTTATGAAGTAGTAATAAAGTAATTTATAGTTGGGGAGTCATCAAAACATGAGGAATTATATTATAGTGTCACAGCTTCGAAGGTTGAGAACCTGTCCATTAGAGAATGAGAAATGACAAGAACTATGGAGAAATTTGTAAGCAACAGTTGCTTATTGGAGAGAGCTAGAAGCACTAATAATGGCCAATAATGAAAGAGTTAATATCTGACTCTCTGTATAAAATAATCCAGTTAATATCATCATCAAACATGCTTATTCAAAACATGCTTATTCATCACATTCCTTTAATTCCATTTCTTGTCTAAATCTGTTAAGTCGATGGAGGTGGAAGTGTTTCTGTGGATGACTATTATTTCAGTAATCTGAAAGAAGCAACAAAGAATATATATGAAAGTTAGAAAAATAAACCCTTAAGATATTGGGTTCTGGATCCCTCAGAGACCAGTCTGCACAGGTCAGCTCTCAGAGTGGGAAGGTTGAGTGAGCGGACTGCAGAAGTGACACATCTTGTGGGACAGGCAGAAGCAACACAGCTTCTGGGACAGACCCAGTTTTGGGCTCTAGACATCCGGGCACCTTCCCCTCCTGAGGAGAGGTGTCCACCTGAGAGGGCTCTGTCTACAGAAGCAGGTGAGGGAACCATCTTAGGTCTCAGATCCCTCAGAGACCAGTCTGCACAAGCCAGCTTGCGGATTGTGAAGGGTGAGTGAGTGTACTGCAGAAGCAACACAGCTTTTGGGACAGGCAGAAGCAACATAGCTTCAGGGACAGAACCAATATTAGGCTCCAGATTTTCAGGCACCTTGCCCACCAGAAGAAAGGCCTGAGAGGGCTTTGAGGGAGCCAACGTGGGTCCTGGGTCCCTCAAAAACCAGTCTGAGCAGGTGAGCATGCAGGCAGCAGAGGCAACACATCTTCTGGGTCAGGCCCTGTATCTGACCTTCATCTTTAGACAAGAGGCAGGTCTGAACACTGGACCTCTGTGCACATTCCCTGCAAGAGGAGAGCTTGCCTGCAGAGACTACACTGACCACTGAGATTCAGGAGAGAGCAGGAATCCTAGCACTGCTGATGGAGGCTAACAGAATCATAGGAGGAACAAGCTCCAACCAGAGACAACTATAACAGCTAACTCCAGAGATTACCAGATGGCGAAAGGCAAACATAGGAATTTTAATAACAGAGACCAAGACAACTCACCATCATCAGACCCCAGCACTCCCACCTAAGCCAGTCCTGGATACCCCAACACATGAGAAAAGCAAGACTCAGATTTAAAATCATATCTCATGATGCTGATAGAGGACATGAGGAAGGACTTTAATAACTCACTTAAAGAAATACAGGAGAACACTGCTAAAGAGGTAAAAATCCTTAAAGAGGAAACACAAAAATCCCTTAGAGAACTACAGGAAAACTCAACCAAACAGGTGATGGAATTAAACAAAACCATCCATGACCTAAAAAGGGAAGTAGAAACAATAAAGAAAACCCAAGTGAGACAACTTTGGAGATAGAAACTCTAGGAAAGAAATCAGGAACCGTAGATGTGAGCATCATCTACAGAATACAAGAGATGGAAGAGAGAATCTATCTCAGGTGCAGAAGATTCCATAAAGAACATGGGCACAACAATCAAAATGCAAAAAGATCCTAACTCAAAACATCCAGGAAATCCAGGACACACAATGAGAAGATCAAACCTACGGATAATAGGAATAGATGAGAATGAAGACTTTCAACTTAAAGGGCCAGTAAATATCTTCAAAAAAATAATAGAAGAAAACTTCCCAAATCTAAAGAGAGAAGCCCATGAACATACAAGATGCCTACAAAACTCCAAATAGACTGGACCAAAAAAGAAATTCTTCCCGACACTTAATAATAAGAATAACAAATGCACTAAATAAGACAGAATATTAAAAGCAGTAAGGTAAAAAGGTCAAGTAACATATAAAAGACAGGCCTCTTAGAATTACAACAGACTTCTCACCAGAGACTATGAAAGCCAGAAGATCCTGGACAGATGTTACATATAACCTAAGAAAACACAAATGACAGACTAGGCTACTATACCCAGCAAAATTCTCAATTAACATAGATGAAGAAATCAAAGTATTCCATGATAAAACCAAATTCACACAATATCTTTCCACGAATCTAGCCCTTCAAAGGATAATAAGGGGAAAACACCAACACAAGGAGGGAAACTATACCCTAGAAAAAGCAAGAAAGTAATCATTCAACAAACATACAGAAGACAGCCCCAAGAACAGAATCCCAAATTTAACAACAAAAATAACAGGAAGCACCAATTACTTTTCTTTAATTTCTCTTAACATCAATGGACTCAATTCCCCAATAAAAAGACACAGATTAATAGACTGGATACACAAATAGGACTCAACATTTTGCTGCTTACAGAAAACATAGCTCAAGTAAAAAGACACACACTACCTCAGAGTGAAAGGCCAGAAAACAGTTTTCCAAGCAAAGGGTCCAAAGAAACAAGCTGGAGTAGCCATTCTGATATCGAATAAAATTGACTTTCAACCCAAAGTTATCAAAAAAGACAAAGAGGGTTACTTCATACTCATCAAAGTTAAAATCAACCAAGATGAAATCTTAATTCTGAATATCTATGCTCCAAATACAAGAGCATCCACATTCATTAAAGAAAGTTTAGTAAAGCTCAAAGCACACATTGCACCTCACACAATAATAGTGGGAGACTTCAACACCCCACACTCACCATTGGACAGTTCTTGGAAACAGAAACTAAACAGAGACACATGAACACTAACAGAAAATTATGAAACAAATGGATTTAATAGATATTTACAGAACATTTTATCCTAAAACAAAGGATATACCTTCTCAGCACCACATGGTACCTCCTCCAAAATTGACCATGTAATCAGTCACAAAATAGGCCTCAAAAGATACAAAAATATTGAAATTATCCCATGCATCCTAAAAGATCACCATGGCCTAAGGCTGATCTTCAATAACAGAATTAATAATAGAAAGCCAGCATTCACATGGAAACCGAACAACACTCTACTCAATGATACTTTGGTCAAGGAAGAAATAAAGAAATAAATTAAAGACTTTTTAGAGTTTAATGAAAATGAAGCCACAACATACCCAAACTTATAGGACACAAAGAAGGCATTGCTAAGAGGAAAACTCATATCTCTGAGTGCCTCCAAAGAGAAACTAGAGAGAGCATACAGAAACAGTCTGACAGTACACCTAGAAGCTCTAGAACTAAAGGAAGCAAATTCACCCAAAAGGAGTAGAAAAGACAACAGGAAATAATAAAACACAGGGCTGAAATCAACCAAGTGGAAACAAAAGGAGTATTCAAAAAATCAACCAAGCCTGGAGCTGGTTCTTTGAGAAAATCAACAAGATAGATAAACCCTTACCCAGACTAACTAGAGGGCACAGGGACAGTATTCTAATTAACAAAATCAGAAAAGAAAATGGTGACATAACAACAGAACTTGAGGAAATCCAAAATATCATCAGATCCTACTACAAAAGGCTATACTCAACAAAACTGGAAAACCTGGATTAAATGGAAAACTTCCTAGACAGATACCAGGTACCAAAGTTAAATCAGGATCAGATTAATGATCTAAACAGTCCAATTTCCTCTAAAGAAATAGAAGCAGTCATTAATAGTCTCCCAACCAAAAAAAGCCGAGGACCAGATGGGTGTAGTGCAGAGTTCTATCAGACCTTCAAAGAAGATCTAATTCCAACTCTCCTCAAACTATTCCACAAAATAGAAATAGAAGGTACTCTACCCAATTCCTTCTATGAAGCCACAGTTATCAGTTTACTCTGATAACTAAACCACACAAAGATCCAACAAAGAAAGAGAACTTCATACAAATTTCTCTCATGAATATCGATGCAAAAATACTCAATAAAATCCTCACAAACCAAATCCAAGAACACATCAAAACAATCATCCATTATGACCAACTAGGCATCATCGCAGGGAAGCAGGGATGGTTTACTATATGGAGAGGCCCCTTGGCCATGCAAACTTTATATGCCCCAGTACAGGGGAACACCAGGGAGTGGGTGGGGTGGGTAGGGGTGTAGGGTGAGGGATGGGGGAGGGTTTAGGGGATTTTAGGGAGAACATGTGAAATGTAAATGAAGAAAATATCAATAAAAAGTGGAAAAAAAGACATTATTAGCTTGTATTACAAAGTTTAATTGCAAAAAAAAAAAAAAATCAACATGATCATCTCATTAGATGCTGAGAAAGCATTTGACAAAATCCAACACCCTTCATGATAAAAGTCATGGAAAGAATACAAATTCAAGGCCCATACCTAAACATAATAAAAGCACTCTACAGCAAACCAGTAGCCAGCATCAAACTAAATGGAGAGAAACTCAAAGCAATCCCACTAAAATCAGGGACTAGACCATGCTGCCAACATTCTTCCTACCTATTCAATATAGTACTTGAAGTCCTAGCCAGAGCAAATTGACAACAAAAGAAGATCAAGGGGATTCAAATTGGAAAGGAAGAAGTTAAAATATCACTGTTTGCAGATGATATGGTAGTATATATAAGTGACCCTAAAAATTTCACCAGAGAACTCCTAAACCTGATGAACAGCTTCAGTGCAGTAGCTGGATATAAAATTAACTCAAACAAATCAATGGCCTTTCTCTACACAAAGGATAAGTGGGCTGAGAAAGAATTTAGGGAAACAACACCCTTCACAATGGTCACAAACAATATAAAATACCTTTGTGTGAATCTAACTAAGAAAGTGAAAGATCTGTATGGTAAGAACTTCAAGTCTCTGAAGAAAGAAACTGAAGAGGATCTCTGAAGATGGAAAGATCTCCATGCTCATAGATTGGCAGGAATAATATAGTCAAAATGGCTATTTTGACTGCTGAAAGCAATCTACAGATTCAATTCAATCCCCATCCAAATTCCAACTCAATTCTTCACTTAGGTAGAAAGAGCAATTTGAAAATTCATTTGGAATAATAAAAAAAATAGCATATCACAAACTATTCTCAACAAAAACAGAATCTCTGGTGGAATCACCATGCCTGACCTACAGAGCAATTGTGATAAAAACTGCATGTTACTGGTACAAGAACAGACAAGTAAATCAACGGAATAGATTTGAAGACCCAGAAATGAACCCACACACCTATGATCACTTGATCTTTGACAAAGGAGCTAAAACCATCCAGTGGAAAAAAGACACCATTTTCAACAAATGGTGCTGGCACAACTGACAGTTATCATGCAGAAGATTGCGAATTGATCCATTCTTATCCTTTTGTACAAACCTCAAGTATAAGTGGATCAAAGACCTCCACATGAAACCAGAGACATCACAATTTATCGAATAAAAGTGGGGAAAACCTTCGAAGATATGGGCAAAGGGGAAAAATTCCTAAACAGCACAGCAATGGCTTGTACTGTAAGTTCAAGAATTGACAAATGGGACCTTAAAAAATTGCAAAGCTCTGTAAGTCGAAATCCACTGTCAATAAGACAAAAAATCCACCAACAAATTGGAAAAGGATTTTTACCAATCGTAAATCTGATAGGGGACTAATTTCCAATATATACAAAGAGCTCAAGAAACTGGACTCCAGAAATTCAAATAACCCCATTAAAAATGGGGTACAGAGATAAACAAAAATTCTCAAGTAAGGAATACCGAATGGCTGAGAAGCACCTGAAAAATGTTCAACATCCTTAAACTTCAAGGAAATGCAAATCAAAACAACCTTGAGATTCCACCTCACTCCACTCAGAATGGCTAAGAACAAAAATTTAGGTGACAGCAGATGCTGTCGAGGATGTGGAGAAAGAGGAACACTCCTCCATTGCTGGTGGGATTGCAAGCTGGTACAACCACTCTGGAAGTCAGTCTGGTGATTCCTCAGAAAATTGGACATAATACTACCAGAAGATCCAGCAATACCTCTACTGGGCATATACCCAGATGATGTTCCAACTGGTAATAAGAACACATGCTCCACTATGTTCATAGCAGCCTTATTTATAATAGCCAGAAGCTGGAAAGATTCCAGATGTTCCTCAACAGGGGAATGGATACAGAAAATGTGGTACATTTACACAATGCAGTACTACTCAGCTATTAAAAACAATGAATTTATGTAAGTCTTGTGCAAATGTATGTATCTGGAAGATATCATCCTTAGTTTGGTAACCCAATCACAAAAGAATTCACTTGATATGCACTCACTGATAAGTGGATATTAGCCCAGAAACTTAGAATACCCAAGATACAATTTGCAAAACACAAGAAAATCAAGAAGAACGAAGACCAAAGTATGGATACTCCATTCCTTCTTAGAATAGAGAACTTAACACCCATGAAAGAAGTTACAGAGACAACATTGGAGCTAAGACGAAAGGATGGACCATCCAGAGACTACCCACCTGGGGATCCATCCCATAATCAGCCACCAAACCCAGACACTATTGCATATGCCAGCAATATTTTGCTTAAAGTACCCTGATATATCTATCTTCAATAAGGCTATGCCAGTGCCTGGCAAATACAGAAGGGGATTCTCATAGTCATCTATAGGATGGAATGCAGGGCCCCCAATTGAGGAGCTAGAGAAATTACCCAAGGTGCTGAAGTGGTCTACAACCCTTTAGGTGGAACAAAAATATGAACTAACCAGTACCCCCAGAGCCCGTGTCTCTAGCTGCATATGTAACAGAAGATGGCCTAGTTGGCCATCATTATGAAGGCAGGTCCCTGATCTTACAAACTTTATATGCCCCAGTACAGGGGAATGCCAGGGTCAAGAAGTGGTAGTGGGTGAGTAGGGGAGCAGGGCAAGGTGAGGGTATAGGAAGCTTTTGGGATAGCATTTGAAATATAAATAAAGAAAATATCTAATAAAAAAGAAAGAATGAAAGAAAGAAAGAAAGAAAGAAAGAAAGAAAGAAAGAAAGAAAGAAAGAAAGAAAGAAAGAAATGTTGGTGAACTATCACTGTAAACATCAAGTTTTATATTATTGCTGAGTGGTTTTTATGACCTGAAAATAAGTAAAGATCCTCTTTGAAGGGCATGGGTGTCAGGAACCAAGAATGTTCTAAATGGCACTAATTTCTAAACAAAGTGTTTCAGTAATGCTATTTATTTAAAGTTAGTATTTGTACATTATTTTTAAAATTTATTATGTAAAATTTACTAGTATCATAAGCTTTTGGTGATTTTGGATACTGGCTACATTGAATGTTTCTGGCATATCATAGGGAATAAAGGTATTACAACTAGACATGTCATTCTCAGTGAGATTTGAATGTGCTTTCCAAGAGCTATAACCATAATCCAAACCACAGTGAAAACATTCATAACTAAAACTCTACATGAAACACCATGTGGGATTGGGCCAAAAAGAGGCACTATTACACTATAGGCAAAAAAGTACACTATATGTACTGTGGACCTATTTTTTCCCAGTGTTCCAAAATTAAGTAATTATTTCAATAAAAATGCCCAAGCTACATGTTACCTTATGTGTTAAATGTACCTTAAGTTTTGAAAGTTAAAGAGTTTATAAATTCTGGAACCACTTTCTTCCATTATAGCTTTGATCCTCCTCAGATTTTTTTTTCTCTTCCATTAAACTAGAGACATTGTCTGAGTGACCTGACATGACAATATGTTGCCTAACATAACTACCCTTTCTATTATGTAGCTGCCAAGGCAAAACCCTTCCAATTCTTCGTTTCCTGTTACAGTGTCAAAGACCTGAGATAACTGCTTCAAAAGAAATAAGGTTTACCTATTAGTGTTAGTGAGATTAGTCCAGGATGGTTTAGGTCTTGTCTGTTGAATTGCTGGTACCCACTTTTTTGTGGCAGACTTTCTACTAAGCAGATCCCCTGTAACTGAGACATTTCTTCATCCCCATTATTTCTTTACAGCAATGGACAACTTTTTTTTTCAACTTTTATTAGATATTTTCTTCATTTACATTTCAAGTGTTATCCAGAAAGTTCCCTATACCCTCCCCCCTCCCGGCCCTGCTCCCCCACCCATCCGCTCCCACCCCCTGGCCCCGGCGTTCCCCTGTATTGGGGCATATAAAGTCTACCAACAGAATACACACTCATGTGTTTCATGATGCCTCTTAACAAATTAATGTTACAGGGTCTTAAGTATTTTTTTCTTATAGCTAGAGGAGTAAGAGATGAGAACATAGAAAGCACCTTAGTATACATGCCCAGCAACAGTTACCACACTCAGGATGTCAGAGATTTTCTCTCTGCTAGTCTTGCCTATTTTAAAGTTCTAGTGTTCTGGATAAGCTATCTGTTCTTATGGGGAAAAAAGACAAAATTCTTCCTTCCAAATTATGTAGAATATGTTAAGAAAGAAACAATATTATAAAATATGTTCTTATAGATGTAATATATTCGTCATTTATTTTTGCCTCAATCCCTAAAAGGAGGACATTTATTATCTGAACATACTATAAAATATGTCGAGGTAGTACTTTATTTAAACATTTGCTGTGTTTAGGTTGGGAAGATAGAGTTTTTTCTTCTAGAATGCTTCTTTGTTTTGTTTTGTTTTGTTTTGTTTTGTTTTTGCATTTTCCCTATGTCAGTTGATTCAACAAAGACCTTGCATTAATTGTTTTCTCCATAGTGATAAAAACAGCCACAAAGAAATGATGGGAGAAGAAAAGCAAGCCATTTGACTCATGGAAATAACTCTGATTTTAACCTCACTCTGCTTACTAACTCATATTCTTCTAAGGACATTGTTGATATAAACTAGCACAGTCTATTTTAAAAGCTCTATACATTTCTATCTTTCTTCTTATTTTACATATAAGAAAACATCAGAGACATAAATAACCCCATACAAATCCATGATTTGGCCTACCTGTCAATAGTTAGAACCAATTACAATTATTTCTCAAAGAAATACAGTATCATTTGCATTTATCCTTCATTTTCATATATTCCTAAATATCTCTCAATTTTGTCTCAGTGATTATTATTAGATATATGCCTATGCAGTGGCATTCAGTGTATGTGTTAGTTCCTCCTGTTCAATATAACTATTATTTACCTTACTAATGAGTAAAATATTTGTAGTTAATTTTTAAGGCATTTTATTAGATATTTTCTTCATTTACATAGTTAATTTTTTAAGTATCTTGCTTCAGAAAAAGTTTGGTATTTCCATTAGATGGTTTAATTCCATTAAACTAATCATGGAAGCTAAAAGTAGAAAATCTTGTTGTATCCTGCTTCATATGCTAGAATCCTCCTAAGAGTTCACTTTTATTTGAACCTATTAACTTTAAAAGATACTTAGTTCACTCAAACTTTCTGGCTGGTACAAAATGGAATTCTCAATCCTTGAATTGCAATCTTGGAAGATAACAGGCTCTCTCCGTGTGCCTTGTACTGTGATTGATTTTCAGATGCTCTTCAGCAATCTGCTTTCCACATAATTGAAAAAAAAGAAAGTCTCCATTCCTTCAGACTCCACAGGAACAAACATAGAGGAAGAGTGTGCTTTCTCTTGGTTAGACAGAATCTAAATGCATTCAACAGTTGATGTGAGGAAGAGGATAAGAGCAAAACTAGGAAGCCTCACCACACTGGAGAGAAAAGAATGCACTTTTATGTTATGACAAATATATCAGAACTGTGGCTATCAATAACAAATTCTTTATTAAAATACTCAGAGACTTCTCCATGCTCAACTTTTAATTTGCTAGAACCCTTGGATGCATACCAATGTGATTAATTGTCTTCCCACTCTCATTACCACAGTATGTTCATATTACTATAATGTACTGTAAACCAACTTTATCATGAAGTACATTACTCTAAACTAATACGTAACCCTGAAAGAACATGGTTTCTGAAATGAAAACTGGTTACACCAAAAAATCCACAGTAACAAAATATCACTAAAATGTTTTAAATCTTTTCTTTTCCTATTAATACAGGACAGAGACTTAGCCTAACAGGAGTGATTAGAACAAAATATATTTATGTTAGCCATAAAAATTCAGTGTTGCAAACTGTGCTTAAAAGAACAATCAACATCTGAATTGGACATATTAGAACATCTCAGAATGCCAGATATGTGAATTATTGTACATCAAAATTTTACATCTTAGACAATAGCCATCTTCAGAAGAAATATGAAATTATAAATACTGTAGAAATTCATGCAGATATCATATGTTCCACACATTTTATGGTTTCCATTGTAAAGTATAAATAAATATATGAAGTAAATCATTGCAAAAAATTTGACAAAACATTCATTTTGTATTTATAATAACCCTATGGAATATTGAAACCAGGAGAAAGTATAAGGAAAGAGATATAGGAGGAACAAATATTAGATCATATAACTAAGTCATAACACTAGGATTATAGCACTGGGAAATCACAGTACAATGTATCCTTTCAAATTTATTAGCTATTACAGAGCTGATACAACTATTTATACCAACTAAATTGCCAGGAATGTATAATACAAGGAACACTATCCAAAAATAGGCCATCAGTATCTGAGATCAGAAAGATTGTTGAGCAACTTTGATGTCAGGTCAAAAAAAAGTAGAAAATTTTACTTTCAGTGTATGTGTGCTTCTATGCATAGAATTCTATTGACTATCCACAGATATTAATTCTTATTTCAGATGTCATGTTAACTTGTCTCAATTTCCCATTTTTGGATAAAAAATGTTTATAGCTTCATTTGTATCGCTAGTATACCACATTAATAAAAATGATTTGATTTAATTATTGTTAAATACATACAAGACATCAGTTAGTTCTGAGCCCAGAGCAGCTGTGCCTTGTCTTATGGGGACAGTCAGGCTGGATCACGACTTTTTTGGTAGCAACATATGAGGTAGCAACTCGTGTGGAAACAGCTACTCAGTCGCTTATAATGATTTCCTAGTTTTACAAACACTATCTCCTATGAACTGGTCTTTCCACCCAACAACCAAACTAACGACAAACTCAACTGAAAGCTTCTGCAAGGCTGATTTACACATAAGTACGTCATGGCTCTGGTAAGTTTGATTCAGACCCAAAGCCAAATCATCATGATCTATCTTTAAATTCTTCAACCCTTAATAGTCATTTTTGCTTATTTCTATCACCTAACATTCTTGTGACTCGCAGGTAAATTCTTTAGGGCACATGACAAAACACTAATGAAAAGGCTAAGAAGGCCATAAGATAGTGTCTGAGAACTAGAACAGAGAATTCTCTACTTTTCTGTAAAATACTTATGTAATGGTTCATCAATTTATTTGCAAATAGCTTTTTAATTATCTCTTGTTAGAAAATATAATCTCTATGAAACTGGTTCCACATTAGTAGGGGAAAGATCAGTGCTTTTCCAAGATATGCTCAGTCTTACTTGATTGAAAAAAAAAAAGCTATAATTCATTAGGATAAGAGAAATGCCTTGATTTGCCACCATAGTTACAAAATTCACTGGCAGAGGAACAGGACACCATTTTTATTTACAAAATCCACAGAATTCTTTCTAAATATTGTGTTTCTTTCTATTTTCTTTTGGTTATAAGAGATGTGGACCCTAGGTGCCTTTTATAACCATGATGTGGTAAAATCTGATTGTCTATTCAGACTTATTTCTCAATGGTTCTTTTGAACCATCTACTGGAGCCTTAATCAGAGAACTAACAGTGTTGCTATGGGCAACTCAAGGAAATCAGTTCTATTCTATGTGAAAGAGATTTTCCCCTTAAAAGGTCTGTCAAAATGACTTACAATGTAGACATGTTCAGAAAGTAGAGAGATACCTGCCAGCAACTTTGTTGCCAGTCTCAGGTTTCACCCCAAACAGCTCTGCCTGCCAGCTCCTCATTGATAATTAGATTAACAACTGCAAATTAGACTACTAGATATGAAGAGTTTGCTTCTTAGAGAAGGCAGGTGTGGAAAGTAGAGACTGCTTTCATTTCCATGTTACAGAGATAAGTACCAAGAAATAAGCTATTTTATTTTCTTAAGTTTGTATGATTGGTAGTTAGAAGAGCTGAGAGAGAACTAGGCCCTCTAGCTGAGATATATATTACCAGTTCTCAAGGAAGGAGACATTTATAGCAACAGAATTAAAATGCATCAATTTGTATTCTAAAGCTCTTCAAAATACTCGAGGATCTGAATTTTCATATATGCTTAAGTTAATTTTAGTTTAAGCCTTCTATTTTTGCTATAATTATTTGGCATGTAAATCCAGCTAGAATTGAACTGATTGCAGAAAGTCAAGGCATAGGAAGCCTAGGACTTCTTGACCCTGTAATGCCTCTGCTGTCTACCAGGCCATATATCCATTTCCACAATGGCTATATATAACATAATAATAAGCTGATAATAAACCTGTAAACTGATGACTACTGAAACATGTTTATGACTAATCTAATGGCAAACAGGAAGCTCTTTGTCAAGGCCTTCTAATATGAAGTATATACCTTGGTTTCCAGTCTGCATGCTGCTTCTTAATAGTACAGGCAAATTAGAGGTTTTTTGTTTTTTGTTTTTTGTTTTTTCCCCAAACTCTCAAACTGCTGTCTGTTCTGACTTCCCTGGGATGGAGGCTTATCTTTTGGAATTAGAGGTAGAGTTGCTGCGCCATTTGTTTACTTCCAGAAAACTGTGATCAAAAGCCCCTAACATAAGCTCAAATGATAGCTTAGTGGAGTCAACATCTGGTAGATAATACTTAAATTCCTTACAATCCTACTTCTATACCCTACCAGGATAAAATCAATCTTCAGTTTAGTGGGGAAAACGAAATAAACAATAACTTTCTTGCTGTGAGTTTAAGTCTCAGCTTTAAAAACTAATTCCTGCTTGTTTTTCATGGAGACAACTGTAGCTTTTTTAGTGATTTGTATCTTCAGACAAAATGAGTACATAATAGAGACTTTTCAGGATGATTCTGAGTATTAACTCGAGAACAGAAATAGTTTATTGTTCTTTTCTAGTTTTTCTTTTTCTCTGTCTCTCTGTCTCTCTGTCTCTCTGTCTCTCTGTCTCTCTGTCTCTCTCTCTCTCTCTCTCTCAGTCTCTCTTTGGAAGTGTGTGTGTGTGTGTGTGTGTATGTGTGTGTGTGTGTGCGCTTGTGTGTGCACACTCATGTAGTGTGCCCATGTGCCCACAGAGATAAAAAGAGTGTGTTAGATCACCTGTAATTAGAGTCCCAGTCAACTGTGAGCTTCCCATTCTGAGTACTGGCGCCAATCTCAGCTCCTCTGGAAGAACAGGAGTTTGAACTACTGAGCCATCTCTCCAGCACTGAAAAAGAGTTTCTTAATAAAGTGCATGTTTATGAAAAAATGATGAAACAAAATGTAAAAGTAAAGTAGAATTCATTCCTGAACACAGATATACATAAAATAATCTTTAAGTTTCTATATGGTGCTTATAAAATGTTAATAAAAATTTTATTTTATATGTACATTTCTATAATTAAGTGGTTTAAAGTAATTTGTGTTTGATATCAAATGGATCTAAACTTTCTAACTTTAAATGAATGTAGGTGAATAGAAATTATCTTCATGATCAGTTTCCATTTTTGAGGAACTATGCTAATTCTGGACAAAAATTGATGTAAGCACTGAATGTCTGCTGAATAGGGTATTTGCATACCTTTATTCTTATTAAAAAGAGGCACAAATAATTACGAAAATCACAATTATGCTTTTCTATTAAAATTATTCATCATTAAGTTTTAATGAGGCAGACAGTAATATAACACTGCATATATGAAAAGGTCTTGTGTTTAATCCACAGCAAAAATAAATACAATAAGGATTTTACTAAGACATATATGATTTTAGGAATATATATTCTGAAGCTTATATTCCAAAGAGACAGTAAAGGAAACACTCTTAAGCTACAACTATTGAAATTGATGAAACAGAAATATCAAGTGATGGGTAAAATTCTTCAAAGTAGTAGATTGACTTGTAATATCATTGACCTCAGTGTTCTCAAGTAATTTGCTAGACTCCAAGTAGTTAATATGTTTCCATTCCTGTTGAGCAAGCCTTATGTCTACTTAGACAACTCTGTGTATCAGAAACATATAAGAGCCACTATTGTATCTTTATTGTGATCTTGTCAAGCTAAGTCATTATTGTGGTTCATATGTGTCTATCTGGGAGAGAATTACTTCCTTCCCTTTGCAATGAACCTCAGATTCTCTGCTACTCTCATAGCTAGAGGTCAATAGAAGGCTATCAAGTTAGATCCAGCTCTAATCATCTAAGTTTTGTGTCCTAAGTATAGTGTATTTAGCAAAAGGGACTTACCTTCAACCTGTGAGACACAGCAACAGTCTATAGTGTTTTAGAAATAACATGGTCTACCCTGTTGACCACTAAACAGGAGGTTTCTCATGCTTGTTAATGGATTTTTCTTATTCTATGGTTTATATGGGGGACCATTGTTACCTGAAGTGTCACAACATCATTTAAAGTATACTTACATATATGTATAAGAATTCACTTGTAAGTATCATACTGATTTTTAGCAATCATGTTTTATCCAGAAAGCTTCTCTCTACAGCAAATTGCGACCATTAGAAAAATGTATAACTAAACACAATACAAAGATAAGTGGATTCTGGTGCTCTAAACTCCAATAGTCCCATATACATACAAGGCCTATATCTATGGTTCAGGGAGCATCACAGAAGACTGGACCAGAACATCTGTAAGAGCCAGGATACCAGGAAGTGGAACATGTGACTTAGAAATACTTGCTTAACAAGACCTGCTAGTTACACTGTCCATAGATGTGCTAAAGCAGAAGTGATAAGACCCCAGGGAGTTCCTCCCCTAGACAACAACTACAGGCATCTCCAGGAATGCTGAGAGGGGAAGAATTAGCTTCTCCAAAGAGGCACCCCCTTTGTTTTTTTGTTTGTTTGTTTGTTTTAGATATTTTCTTCATTTACATTTCAACTCCTTAACTGGTTATCCAGTACAAAGTGTGCAACCCTAAAATTGCAACCATATACACACAAACATTAAAAGAAAAAAGATTCAGCAGGTTGTATTTATATGTGAGTGTGTAACAGTAATAAAGTAAAAAAGGATATCAATTTGAGAATGGAAGAGACATGAAAGAAGGAAGAGAGAGTGGGAAAGGCTTCAGATAGTAAGGGGAAAGAAGTAAGTTATTAAACTATTTTAATTTAAAATGCAAAAATATTTAATATACTATTAAAAACACCTGCCGGGCGTTGTGGTGCACGCCTTTCTTTAATCCCAGCACTCAGGAGGCAGAGGCAGGCGGATTTCTGAGTTCGAGGCCAGCCTGGTCTACAGAATGAGTTCCAGGACAGCCAGGGCTATACAGAGAAACCCTGTCTCGAAAAACAAAAACAAAAACAAAAACAAAAACAAAAACAAAAACAAAACAAACAAACAAAAAAAAAACACGTTAAGATTCAGCTATAAACAAAGTTTAGTAGAACTCTCATATCATGTAGTATATCTCTCCTTACACTTTTCACTGAATCCTCACGATTTACATCCATATAATTATTGTGAGGGAAAACACTTGTTAGGGTGATGTTAATACCATAATCTGTACATAAACGTTTAGGATACATCTTGTGCATCTATTTAGGAACCTAATGAAACTCCTGTGGGAGATAATACAAAGTTCATTTTTAAGTGGCTATAGCCAGTGTCATGATACTGATAGTACCAAAATTCTATCAGTTCACAAAATTTACTTGCCATTGGTTTGTGTAAAGTAATGAGAAATTATATTACTATCTCAAAAATAAAATAAATAATAGAATTTATTGTAATAAAATAATCTAAGTGAGTATTGTTCTGTTTATGCATTTCTGCTGAAAACTCACAGTGTTTAGTAAATTATGATGTTTCTTAGCATAAAATGAGGTTAAAAATAAATGATACAATTATGAGATGAGGATATTATTGATTTCTATGCTTTAAGAAAGTGAACATATTGAAAATACTAATATAATCAATGATTTCTTAACTGTAAATTAACCAAATGGACAGAATAATATATAAAGCACTTATTCAAGAAAAGCTATGGAAACATTCTCCAACTGTAAGTTCAGTGCTATTTGATAGTGGGCTTTCACAAATTTTTCTTCAGCCTTATCTTACAATGATTATTAAGTGGTTTGTATGAGAGACCATGGCCCTTACTCCCAGAATTAGTGGTGGAGGTTTAAATTCAATAACTCAACAAGCTATAGCTGTTAACCTCAAAGCTATCAAAGTACATGAAAGTAGAGATTACCAGTACAAAAATATAAATTAAAAATAACAAATAGTTTGAACATATAGAACATTGGCTTAATGAAAATATGCTAGATCGTCTGAATGAAATATGCAATCAAGGAGAATAAACATGAGTAGCTTGAAAAAGGAAGTATAGAGGAAAATACGGAAGTAAGTAAATAAAAGTTGATCAAATTTTTTGAGGTATGAAATAGGTAGATAATAAAATCTTAAAAATCTGTACAAGATATCAAACATTCCCGTAAGCATATAATTGCCATTTTAGAAAGTGAGAGAAAACAATGTTTATAAAAAATATTGGGAAAAATAATGGCTAATATATCCTATATTTCATAAAAAATACATTGAAATGTATTGCCAGAAGGTATAATGATATCAAGGTGCATAGATTCAAAGCAATCAACCACCTCAAAGAGAAAAGCAAAACTGTGTAAGCCAAAAGCAAAGAAATAATACTTGAATGCGCAACAAATGTAACATTACATTCAGGATGACTTTGGCATGCAGCTGTCTTATCAGTAGTCAGGAAGTCCAGCATTATACAATTATACTCTAAAAGATGATTTATTAACCAGTACTTCATGTATATCCAAATAATCTTAAAAAAATAAAGACAAAGATTGATACTATTAGAAATAAAGTTAATGAAGTATCTGGACTTGTCACAAGAGTAGCTACTTTAGGAGAAATAAATGATACTAGGAGCAACAAAAGTGATATGAATTAATTGTTGGAATTATGATACATAAAGAAAAATGCAGTGAAGCAGTATTTAAGATTTCTCATTTAGTAGAACTATATTGTTTTAGTGGTATGAGATGTGTTGTATAACTCCTGCTTCTCTCCCTTGCTTCTGGCCCCCTTACTTCGCATCTCTCCCCATTCCCTTCCTGCCTCTCTCCACATAGTCATGGCCAGCCTCTACTGCTCTCATTCTCTCTGCCTCTCTCTGCCTCTCTCTGACTTTACTACTCTCTTAACTTCCCTCCCCATACCCTGAATAAACTCTATTCTATACTATACCATTGTGTGGCTGTTCCCCCAGGGAAAAGGGATGCCTTGGCATGGGAACACTGAGGTACCCCCTACCCCCACAACTCACCATATCCCCATAGAACATATATTAACATTCCTTTACCTTTTTATAATCTCAACAGTAGGCAGATCTCAGAATTCTTTTGCAAAGCTGGAAGAAAATATGTGCTCGCTGTTTTCTAAGAATTAAGGATTCTGTTTCATAGTATAAACAAAAAGGAACCTGGAATAAATAACTGAATGGATGTGTAAACAAAAAAACAGGCTTTGGTCTGCAAGAGATGAGCTAACAGACAGAGCAGAACCGGAGAGCAAAAACAGCTCTTCATGCATTTTTTTTTTTTTCTAACAGGATTTCTGACTTGGTTGATCCAAAAAATTTTTATAGCAGCTTCTCTGACTTTGGTCAGAAAACTAATAAGCTATCCAGATAGCTTTTAGAATTTTTGTGACAGAGAGAGGCTCAACTGGAAACTTTTTTCCAATAGCAAGATAGAAAGAGAGAGAGAGAGAGAGAGAGAGAGAGAGAGAGAGAGAGAGAGAGAGAGAGAGAGAGAGAAGGAGAGAGAGCAGTCTGTAAATATATCGCTGCCAGCTTGGACCCATGATTTGACTTCAACTCTTTTTTTTTTTTTTTGCGATTCAAGTTGGTATTTTTATGCCCACAAATGGTCTGAGACTGCACTGTGGCCATCCAGGAGGAAGGGGAGCAACTGTGTTTGAAAAAAGCAAAAATGTTGCGGGTCTTGGTTTTCTCTTCCACACTTACCCTTCCTGCATTCCACCCTCATCCCACACCACCCGGCCCCCAACAGCCAAGGATTCAGGTCACAGGGTGCTCTGGGTTGATTGCTGTTCATAGCTGACCAAACTCCTTGTTTCGAAGTTCCTTCCTTTTGATTTTGCCTGTGACAGTTTTGAGCAATTCGAAACAAACTCCACCTTCCTGTGGTACTTGATTGGCGCCATCACTGACTTCACATGATGCTGTTGCTCTTTGATAAGCTGTTCCTGGTTATGTGACAGGAACTCTGGGTTGAGGACAACAAACGCCTTCACCACCTCTCCTCGATCCTTGTCTGGGCTGCTCACCACCGTACACTCTGCCACCGCTAGTTGCTCCACCAAGGAGTTCTCCACCTCTGCAGGCCCAATGCGTACCCGGAAGCATTGATGACATCATCGCCCCTTCCCAAGAACCAGACGTAGCCATCTTCATCAATGGTCGCTCTATCCCCACTATTGTAAAAGTCCCCACAATCCACTTCAGATGTGTTCTCTGGGCTATTCTCATATTTCATGAAGAGGCCTAGAGGCCTGGTGGGCTTGATCCTCATGTCAATGTATCCTTCAGTGTTGGGTGGGAGGATGTTGCCCTTTTCATGGATGATCTGCATGTCAAAGGGTAAAATGGCCTTCCCTATGGAGCCTCACTTGATCTTCATTTCCAGGAGGGTGGCACTGCTGATCTCCGTTTCTGACTGTCCATAGACCTCGTGGATGAGAAGACCTGTCCTTTGCTTCCACTGCTCATACTCCTCATTCCGCAGGCTCTCCCCACCGGTAGTGCAGTGCTCAAGGGTGGGGAACCTGAGGTTGGAGGTTTTCTACTGAAGAACATTCGATACATACCTGGGGCAGCAAGGAACTGAGTGATGGGGTATTTGAACAGTAACTCTCCAATGACTTTGGGGTTGAATTGAAAGAGGCGGTGGATGAAGAGTGTAGATCCTGATGTCCATGGCTCGATCAGGTACCCCAAGGTAGCCAGAATCCATCCTGGGTCTGACATGCACCTCAAGGTGTCAGATGTCTTCAGCTTCAATAATTTTCTGCACGAAGGGATACAGGACCGGAAGGCAAGTACCTGGTTGTGTTTTGCCATCTTGGGGTAACCTGTGGTTCCACTGGTGAAGAAAATGGCCATGGCATCATTCATCTTTGACTTAATACAAGTATGGTCTGGTGATGCTCATTTAATAAGTGACCAGAAATCAAGCCACCCTTCATGGTTGTGCTCAGACACCACCAGCTTGTTTTTCAGATCAGGACACTCAGAAGCCACAGATTCCACCTCTGGGACAAGGCTAGCTGTGGTCACAATGGCTTTGGCTTGAGACATTTTAACAGCTCCCAGACACCCCTTCCTCAGAACCACTCTCTAAGCCAAGGCTGGACCTTGGCAATTATCACTAATACTTGGAATTCAATATTATGATCTACATAAATAATAGAATACTTAGTCATAGAAAATGAAGATTTAAAACACTCTCCTAATTGTTTAATCACACTACATACCGACCAACTATAGCTAAAAATATATTGTATTTAACAGAACTTGAGATGCCCAAAATTCTAGTCAGATTAGGTACCATATCAATAGAATAAAGGATATATTTGCATGATTATTCCATAGACTTTACAATATTTAGAAAACTCTGAAGCCTGTTTATACTTATTTACTCAATCAATTTTGCCTAAAAGGAAGAAATCAAACACTTTCAGTGAAGACTGAACTAAAAAATATAAACATGAGGTTTTTATTTTAATGAAATTGGTTCCATAACAAAGATCTCATTCTTTCCATTGAGAATGAATGTTCTAGAAAAACCTAATCAATATAATCCAACAAGAAAAATGAGTAAGCTGCATATAGTTTCTCCAGAAATGGAAAAAGCTGTTTCTTCACAGACATAACCTTTATTGTAATCTAAGTAATCTAAAGAAATTATTGAAACTAACAAACTTGATGAGGTAGATTTTCTATAGTAGATCAATATAAAAATATTAACTATAATTTGATTTATTAAACATGATCAATAAGAAAAGAAAATTAAGGGCACAGTTCCTTTTTATTTCATTAGAAAAAGTAAAATAGTAATATATAATTTTATAAGAAGTTCAAACGTTCCATGATGATGACTGTTATTGTAATCTAAAAGGAATTAAAGAAATTAAGTAAAACCTAAATAGTGATTTTTAGATTGAATAATTTCACATTGTTAATGAATCATTTCTGTTTGACTCTGTGAAATTAAATAGGCAGCAGGATATTAGATATTAAATTTTAGCACAAACTTAAAATCTTCAAATATATATGTGATAATTTGACATAGCCAGAAAACTTGATTTTTCTTTAAGAAATTACTAAAGTAAAGCACTGTAGCATTCCCCTCTGCTCTTATGCAAACAGTTTTCAAAATGTGCATTGCACATTAGTAAACTGAATTGTTCCTTGCAAGGAGTGAAACTAATTTATATGTTATCATATACTCTGTAGTTAACATGCTACCATGTGGATCCCTAAGATTTATTTTATACAATGAAAACATAGCCACAAGAAACCATATTTTGCATGATTGTATTTGTACCAAGTATCTAGATCGTATAAACTCTAATCTAAAGATATTGGATAAATTTTTTATTGTATGAGGCAGTGTTTAAAAAGTTGAGATCAATAGTAAATGAACCTAATGTTTTTTGTTGTTGTTGTTGTTGTTGTTGTTGTTGTTGTTGTTGGAAATATTCCAATATTGACCAAAGTTGACAAATCATAGCATAGTAAATCCCCAAAGATTCAACAGTTCAATGACTTATGTATGAATCAAATCTTAGTAATGCCAAAAGTATGAAACATTAGAAAAAACCAAGATGGTGATTAAGAAATAAATTACTGTGTACATGTGTCGCAGGATTTTACCTGTCCAATTAATTGAAATATTAGTGCAGTAGGAGGCCTGTGATTGGACAGGGGAAAGGGAGGTGGAGGAAAGCTTTGCAGAGATGGGGACAGAGGAGACAGGTAGGGGAGAAGGAAGCATGATGAAGGATGAACTGGATGGTTTAGACTCTGTGCAGTTTTAAATAGCCAGAGGTAGATGTAATATCATATAGGGATAGAATAATTGGAGTAACTTGCGTAATCTAGGTGGGCACCTTGTACCATTATCAACTGACCCTGAATTTATTGTGTGGGAATCTTGTGTATTAAGAATCATTTGATATAACCGGGCATGGTGGTGCACGCCTTTAATCCCAGCACTTGGGAGGCAGAGGCAGGCAGATTTCTGAGTTTGAGGCCAGTCTGGTTTACAAAGTGAGTTCCAGGACAGCGAGGGCTACACAAAGAAACCCTGTCTCGAAAAAAAAAAAAAAAAAAAAAAGAATCATTTGATATATAAGTCTGACTGATTAATTATAAGCTTTAAGAGTTTTGATTTACTGGGTTACTGAAACTGCCTACCACAGGGGGTTTATGGCTGAGTAGGAATTAGCCAGTGAGGCAGATGAACTGGCGCAAGAAAGACTTTGGTCATTCCATGGGGCTAGCTGTGGAGGCAGCAGGCTTGGCTGGGCAGAGAGTATCCAGGTATAGAGCAGAAACTTTACATTCATTTTAATATTTCCCTCAATAGTTGGTGCCCAACATGGGTCATGAACTGATGGTCTGTCTTTCGGATTAGATGGTGAATCCACTAGTATTTGCCACTGGAGGATTTTGATTTAATATGGTTTGGAAGATTAGGATTCTAGTTGTTGTACCCAGAGATAGAGTTACCATTGTTTCTGGGGGTGGAAATGAGATAAGAACTGGCCTGTGAGACCACAGAGAGTAGCTGGGTGTCACTGGGAACTTGCTGTTCTTTTTAATATTTCCTGCAACATATGTGCATCCAAGCCTCTCAGGATGATAATTACTGGTCAGAATAAATGGCTGTGATATGTGGATGAATAAGCACAGAGATCCATGGTATGCAGCCTCCATCAAAGATTCTTTTTGCCAGCATGAAAGACCAACACAGTCGATTTCTAACCTGATTTCACAAACTATAAATTTTTAAGAAGTTGAAAGAAATTTTTACATTTTTTGAGTAATATTAATTATTTATAGCCATGGATATCTTAATCCTCCAGAAACACTCTGCTGGGAACTCTTGTAGGGACTGTCATATTTTTCACCATGTGCTACTCTTCTCACATGACAATTTAATAGCATTATAAAATGAATTTTGAATGAATATCACCCAGTATTCATTATTGCTATTCGGGCTTTCAGCTTGATGGGACTCTAAGCAGTAGTGACATAAGGACATTTTCCACAGATTTAGTATACAAACTATTGGCATTTTCTCTTAGTCTTTGTTGGTTTGTTTGTTTCTTTGCTTTTGAAAACTCTAAATGGACATAGCATTTGTGGACACTTTGTGTCTACATAAAGCCTTGAATAAGACCATTGCAACCCAAAGATTTCTATATTCTATGTATGTATGTATGCATGCATGTATGCATATAAATATTTATAATATATAATATATTATATATATTATAAACTATAATACGTGTACATTGTGTTATAGTATTGTAGTGATAGAATGAAAATAGACCCAATAGATTCTGATGTTTGAATACTTGGCCTCCAGTTGGTGAAAGAACTTGGGAAGAATTAAGTCATGTGGCCTTGTTCGAGGTCTGTCAGTCAAGATGGGTGCTTCAAAAGACCACAGGATACTATTCCCAGATAGATTACCCATTCTCTGTTTTGTTTGTGTTTGAAGATGTAAATTCTTAGCTACATTTTCAGTGCTATGCTTGCCTACCTGTCTGCCTCCCTACTGCTCTTGTTCGCTCCACAATCGCCATGAATTCAGCTTCTGAAATTGTAACGGCCAAAACAAAGGGCCAAATAAATGCTTCAATAAGTTTCTTTGGTCATGCTTTGTCAGAGCAATAGTAAAGTAAATAAGATAGGAAATACATATAACATATGCACAGTATCTTACTTTATATTTATCACACTATATTTAATACATTTTTATTATCACACTATAGTTATACACATACACACATAATAAACACACACACACACACACACACACACACACA
>LR750237.1:666761-733935 GCA_902729485.2 Mus minutoides
GCCAAATGATTTTTGCTGTAGGCATCCATTCCTAATCAAATGATGACTAAACTTATGGATTAGGCTCTGTTGTGGTCTTACCAAGGCCACTCCAGTCCTTTTGGCTGATTCACCAGCAAGCAAGAGTTCTGAAGACTGGTATTGCTTAGGCTTAAGGCAAACAGCTGCAAGAGAAAGCCAGTAGACTTTCAAGTTCAAGCTTGAAGATCTTAGATTAACAAAGGAAAATAAAGATTCTGAAAAAACAAATAGCTCCATTTATTTATTAATCTTAAGAGCAAGCTTCTTCAGCCTGAAATATGCCCGCTGGTGAACGCTTGTCTAGAAGACCATTCCATGGTCAGCACAAGAAGTTCTTTCATGGAAATGTGAGGAAAAAAATCTTCTGTTGTCATCCACAATTTCTGTGAGTTTGTTTTCTATTGGCATGCACAGTTTTTAATATTTAAAAATGTAAGTCCAAGCCAGGCAGTGGTGGCGCTTGCCTCTAACCCTAGCACCATGCTATGCCTTTGGCCAGAGAACTTCACTTTAACTCTAAAAGAGGACAAACTGAACATTATAGGTTGTGAGAATACGGAGTATGGATGGCCTATGCCCTACAGGATAAAATAATATAAACACACTTTTTTTTTTTTTAACATACTTGTACATATTCAATCTCGAGCCCCCCCCCCCATCCCGAATACTATGAGGAACAGCTCAGAAAGTAGAAGTAAGTTCCATGATAAATGCGCAGGATTAACCACATGAGGAACAATGGTGTAATTAACACCACAACCAATAGATTGAAGCTCAGAAAGTCAATGGGGCAGTGCATATTCAGAGTGATCAAGCCCTGAAGTTGAAAACTGAGAATTTTGAGGTTTAATGGCAAAACAACTTGGATGCCTCCAAAATAGGAAAGAGATAATCCAGCTGTTCTCTCTCTCTCTCTCTCTCTCTCTCTCTCTCTCTCTCTCTCTCTCCCTCTTTCTCTCTCTCTCTCTCTCCTCTTGGTCCTTGATGACCACACACATTAAGACAGCAATTATTTTTGCTCTATCTATGACTCCAGTTCAGGTTATGTCTGGGAGTCAACACATAGTCAAGTGTACAGCCAAAAGTAGTGCTTTCCCAGCATAGCTGTCCATCACTTAATCCATTCAATTTGACATGTAGGGCTAACAAATGATACAGGCTAGCTGGGAAAAAGGTATCAATTCCTATGGTGAGTATCTTGCTTCAGTGTTGCTGACATGCACTTTGGTCTTCAACTTTAAATATTTTTCATTTGTTTATTTTTATTTCTATGAACTATTTTAACTGCTTTTATATATGTGCACTGCATGTGTGCCTGGTGACTATAGAAGTCAGAAAAAAATGTCAGATCTACTAGAACCAGAGTTACAGGTGGCTGTGATTCACTATGTGAATGTTAGAAACTGAACTCATCATTCATAAGAGTAATAACTGTTCTTAATTGCTAAACTATCACTACAGTCTTGGGTTTTATTTATTTTTGAGAGTTTTATAGAGTGTATTTTGATTATACTCATCCATATCACAAATATTTCTAGATACAACCTGAGTTTGCTCCCCATCCAGCTTTGTGTCCTTCCTTCCTTCCTTCCTTCCTTCCTTCCTTCCTTCCTTCCTTCCTTCCTTCCTTCCTTCCTTCCTTCCTTTCTCTCTCTCTCTCTCTCTCTCTCTCTCTCTCTCTTTCTTTCTTTCTTTCTTTCATTTCTGTTTGTCTAGTTCAGTTTGACTATTGGAAAATTAATGGATACAGGGGCATCCTCAGGGTCATGATTAATCTACCAGGAAGAAATAAGGGAATTTAAAAATTATTTAGATCAACTCAGTAGGTATAAATTTCCCTTTCACAATTTTGTTTCTCTTTTTATTTTTAGTAATTTTGGGGCTACTTTGCTTAACCATAATGGATACCATGTTCTCAGAAGATGTAAAGATCTTCCATGCTCAAGGATTGGCAGGATTAATTTAGCAAAAATGGCCATCTTGCTGAAAGCAATCTGTAGATTCAATGCATCCCCATCAAAATTTCAACTCAATTCTTCATAGAATTAGAAAGAGCAATTCTCAAATTTATTTGGAAAAATAAAAAACCCAGGATAGTGAAAATTATTCTCAACAATAAAATAACTTCTAGAGGAATTACCATCCCAGTCCTCAAGCTGTACTACACAGCAATAGTGACAAAAACTGCATGACACTCATAGAGTGACAGGCAGGTAGATCAATGGAATAGAATTGAAAACCCAGAAATGAACCCACACATCTATGGTCACTTGATCTTTGACAAGCTAAAACCATGCAGTGGAAAAATGACAGAATTTTAAACAAATGCTGCTGGTTCAACTGGCAGTCAACAAGTAGAAGAATGCAAATTTATCCATTCTTATCTCTCTGTACAAATCTCAAGTCCAAGTGGATCAAGGACCTCTACATAAAATCAGGTACACTGAATCTAATAGAAGAGAAAGTGTTGAAAATCTTCAAACACATGGGAACAGGGGAATTGTGACTTTTCTAATGAACAAATTTTGTGTGAAAAAGAATATACCTTGAGTAGTATAGACATATAACTGAAGTTATAAATGATACACTTGGGAAATGGTAACAGGTAATCACGAAAAGAATGATATCTTTAAATTTCTATTTTCTGACTAAGGTCCCCTGAAAAGAGTTATAGCAAAGACTTCAATAAAATAATTTTCTATATATAGAGCTTTTTTGTTTTCAGTTCTAATTTAATTCTAGAATTCATTTTATTTTTTCTAAAGTAATTATGTCTGCTTCTTATATGTTAAATAATGTTATGAAATACTCAACAATAGAATTGGACCACAATCGAAAATAACTTAGAAGAATCACTATACAACACTGGACACAAATTAAACATAATTCAAAGAAATTATTTTATATAGCCTGAAAATTTCAAAATGATCTACATATAGTATGAGATGGCCAGAATATATATATGCTAAAGGAGATGATCACAGGAGAGAAAAACTCATTTGTCTTCAGCTGAAGAATATCTCTGATATAAAAGGTCTTAATAATACAGAAAATACTACAGAAGGTGATTTCAGAAAAATGAAACTTTATGTAATCTAAACAAATTTACTCATTATAAGCTCAGAAGCCCAAAAGACCTCTCCCTGAAGTCTTTGTAAACGTTTGCAATTCTCTCTAGAATGCCAACTGGAAGTAACATATGGAATATATGTGAAGGAGTCCAAAATGACTGCCCACACAGATAAATTCACTTTCAGCTGTCTTGTTATTTCACTTTAATGTTATAGAGTACAGTTGGCTAACTCTGCTGATATTAACTAGTAGGAAAGAAAAAGATTCATCTTCAAAAATCTCACTCCAAGCTCAATCTTATGGTTTTAGTATTTCTTTTAAAAATTTTAAATATTGTAATAGAATTACATCATCTCTCCATTTCATTTCCAGCCCTTTGGTCTACTTCATATTTATGGTAGTTTCTTTTCTCCTTAATTTGCTGTTATAATCATATTTGTATGTGTATGTGTGTTCATAAATACATACAATCTACTCAACACCTATGATGATACTTATATGTATATATTTCTAGGGCAAATCATTTAGAATTATATAGCTAGCATATTCTTAAATGAAGAGGATCAAGTTCTCATGTGCATGGATGCTGCCTTGCTATCCAGTTCTGATATTAGTTTTGATCAATTCTGAAACATGATTTCCCTATTGGATATTGAGTATATTTGGATGAATAACTATGAAAATCTAATCTACAGACAACTTGGAAATAAACACCTCCTGGGGAGAGATAGGAACTCAACTTTTCGTCTGACATAGGAAAAGGCATTTCGCTGCTTTAGACAGTGGATTCTTTTTCCCCATTTCTCATAGATTATTTTACCATTTCCATAAGTTTAAAATTTATAAACTGAGTAAAATATTAATAGATGCTTAGAAATATCTACTCACTATGGTAGTATGCATCTGTCACCACATCACTAGGAGGTTTGCTGTGAATTTGAAGCCAGTGCTACATAGTGAGTTATATACCACTTGTTTTTAAAAACCCAAAACAACAAGAAAATTATACTATAGGTTTTGCAATTTGTTAAAAGAGAAATAATTGTTTAAATGACACTGTACTATGTGTTCATAAAGACATACTTTTCTCTGTAGTCTGTTCTGTGGCAGAGTGTGAGCATGGGACTTCATGTACAAACTTACTCAAGTCCACAATTGAGCTACCCAATAAATCACCTGCTATGAGTGCCCTCCTCTTTCCCTATGCCATTAATAATAAGGACTTTGAAGTCAACTTTACCAAATCTATTTGCCTGGTAATAGATTATACTGTATCTATATATCACTATAGATGTACATGTATGTTTATCTATGAATCCTTATATTCTGTGGAATATGTAAATATTATACATATATATGAATACATTGAGAACATATAAATATGCCTACTTGTAAATATATTTCTGTTATATATTAAATGCAATATAACATATCATCATTAGAATTTAAATATAAGTTTACTGATTTTTTTCTTTAAGTCACATACACACACACACACACACACACACACACACACACACATACACACATACACAAAAGTTGGAAAATTACCACTTATCACAACTTTTGAAATAAATTGATGCATATGAGTCTACTTATAGTCCTGTCAATTCTGCTGAATCTTAATATTTATGATATAATACAATATAATACAATCATTTTATCTTAATATTTAAGTACCAAGATTTAAACAAATTTATATTCATTGTTACATCTAACACGCCTTCTTTTAATACCTGTAATATTTAACCACAAAGGGAAAATATAAATTGATAAATCAGTAGGTGAAGTTAAAGTGGTCTTTTATAAAAATACAGATCATAGGCAAGTTCATGAAAAATGGTAATTTTACCATAAGGGTAAAATCTAACCTTATAGGAGCCCACTACAGATCTATTGCAAGTAGTTAGTATCAAAGAGTTCATAAATTTGCCTTTGTGATTCTTCATTTATAACTTCAATTTGTTGTCCCATAAAGGAGGAAATGCTGAAGAAATTCTATGAAGATCTCCAGAAGTTCTAATGTTGTTCAACCAGAATGTTTTGATTCTCTATTATAACATCGTCAGGCTATGAGGATCAGGGCTTCATATTTTGAGAGATAATAACTTTAAACTACAATGATGCCCAAACTATTTTTAAAAGAATAACATTTTTACTATTTTTTTCTCCATTTAGGGTGGCAGATCTAAAGGGTTGGTAAAGTTATAAATAATCTGACACATTTTGTGTCTTTCTGTAGGACAACCCTATAAAAGTTGCCACATACTCTCTATGGGACACTGGGGGAGGAATCAGTTATAGGTGATCAATAAGGTCTCCTACAGTGTACTTATATACATTTTCAGTTATGTTGTATGAATAGCAGATAAAATTTATTGAGCACTTACTTATTGAGACATCATATTATATAGCTTATATATTTTTCTCTAATGTTCAAGACATGTTTTAAATGAATACATTGTTTTTCCTTCTTAGCCTTACCATCTATCCTATCTTCCATTTTCTTGTGCCACCTATCTATCCACAGAAACAGTTCCTACAAGGAAGCCCCAGTGGGCATACTAGCTGGGATATAAGACTGTGCTCTATCAGAGACCCTAAAGCCACCACACTTTCCTAGTATCCAGAATGGGCAAAATCAACCAAAGACCAGACCTTAAAACCTAACAAAGTCAAGACTAGATATCTACATTAATAAGCATTTCAAATATCATAATTCTTGATGCCTAGTTCTCAGTAAATTAAAACATCAAACAAAAATAGTCATAACAATATGATTCCTCAAGAATTCAGAAAACTACAAGATTGTACCTTTATAAATGTGGTTTTGCTTAAATATAAGACAACAACTTCAAAACTGATATTATCAATAGATTCAGGATCTTAAAGAAGATATTAGTAAATGTCTTAATAAAGACTATAAAAATGCTAGCAATTGAATGGACTGACAAACATTTCAAGATATGAAAGTAGAAATCAAATCCCTAAAGCAAACCTGAACTAAAATATAAGTAGAAATGAAGAGATAGAATATTAATAAAAATACAGAGTTAAGACTCAACAAAGGATTATAAGACAAGGAAGAAAAATTATACATCTTGTAGATAAGGTGAAAGAAATAGTCAATTTCTGCAATGTAAAATTAAAAAAAAAAAATCTCAAGGCAGAAAACATCCAGGAAATCAATATAACTGTGTAAAGGAAAAACTTACAAATAATAGAGACATAAACCAAAGAAGAAAACAATATCAAAAGCAGAGAAAATATGTTTAACAATATCAAAGAGGAAATTATCCATATTATAAATAAATTGGTGTCTATCAATGTAAAAGAAGCATATAAAGCACCACAAAGAAATTTCCTACAAGAAATAATAATAAGAAAATGATGCACAGAACAAAGAAAGGATGTGAAAAGATAGAAGGGAAAAAGATCAATTCATGAATAAAGATATTCTAATGAATAACACTGAAATAATCAGTGGACACTTTGAAGCATAGAAGGATCTAAGTGTATTATATAGAAGGATGTTTTATAAACTTTGAGAGACCTCAGATTCCATTACAGTGTTGTGTGTTTGTTTGTGTGTGTATGTGTATGTGTGTGTGTGTAGCAAAGCGATTCAATGATAATCAGTGGAGAAAGAAAAATATTCTACAATAAATCAAAATTCAAGCAATTTCTAAATATCAATTCAGTACTAAAGAAGGTATCAATAGGAAGTGCTTCCTTCATATTCCATCCAAGAACTCACAAAGAAAAAAAATCCAAAACAATAAATAAAAAGAAAAGAATAAATGACTGTACCAAAAAATAGCAGGAGTCAACAAAGGCTAATCAATGCTAACTCTCAATATTAATGAGCTAAATTCTCCAATGTAAATAGAATAACATAGTGAAATAAAAATGGAATATATCTTTCTTCTGAACAGAAAAAATATACAGTATCATCAAGGATAAATATAAACTCAGCATAAAGGATAGAGAAAGTTATTCTGATCAAATGGACCAATGAAGCAAGCATGTCTAGCCATTTTTATAACAGGTAAAAAAAAAATTCAACCAAAAAAAATCAAAAGAGAAAGGGAAGAACACTATATACTCATCAAAGAAAAAATCCAATCAGAGAAAAATGTAATTCTAACTATGTAGGAACCAAACACAAGGGTACCCAATTTCAAAAAAAGAAATATTTCTCCAGCTAAAATTTACATATTTATCCCAACCCATCATAATGGGTAACACTAATACACAACTCTTGTTAAAGAGGATGATCCACACACACACATATATATATATATATATATATATATATATATATATATATATATATATATATATATATATATGGTAAATAACATTGAAAACAAGATGAGTTAGCAGAAATTTATATATCATTCAATCCAAACAGTAAAAATATGCTAATATGCTATATTCTTAGCAGTTCAAAGCACTATCTTCAATACTGTACTTGCACTAAAACACAAAAAAGGGTCAATAGAAATCAGAAATTTTGAATAACACTCTAAAATTTACATGACAATGAAGACTTAAAGCTGTATATCAATAAAAACAGAGATAACAGAAGGTTCATGAACTCATGAAAACTGAACAATTTACTATGAAATGGAAAATGGGTTAATTCAGGATTCAAAATGATACTAAGAAGTTATTAAAATTGGAAGAGGAAATAAACCCAACAATCGACAATGATGAAAGCAATTTTTTCCATTTTTATTAGATATTTTCTTCATTTACATTTCACATGTTCACCCGAAAATCCCCTAAAACCTCCCCTATCCCCCACCCTGCTCCCCTACCCACCCCACCCACTCCCCCCTATTGGCCCTGGCATTCCCCTGTACTGGGGCATATAAAGTTTACATGACCAAGGGGCCTCTCTTCCCAGCGATGGCCAATAGTCTATCTTCTTCTATATATGCAACTAGAGACATGAGCTCTGGGGGTACTAGTTAGTTCATGTTGTTCTTTCACCTATAAGGTTGAAGACCCCTTCAGCTCCTAGGGTACTTTCTCTAGCTCCTTCCTTGGGAACCCTGTGTTCCATCTAATAGCTGACTGAGAACATCCACTTCTGAGTTTGCCAGGCACTGGTATAACCACCCATTAGACAGCTATGGCAGGGCCCTTTCAGAACTATCTTGCTGGCATATGCAATAGTGTCTATGTTTGGTGGCTGATTATGGGATGGATCCCCAGCTGCAGGAGTCACTGGTTAGTCCATCCTTTAGATTCAGCTCCTCACTTGATCTCTGTAACTCCTTCAATGTGTGCTTTCTTCTTAATTCTAGGAAGGGGCAAAGTGTCCACATTTTGATCTTCATTCTTCTTGAGTTTCACGTGTTTAGTAAGTTGTATCTTGGGTAGTCTAGGTTTCTGGGCTAATATCCACTTATCAGTGAGTACATGTTATGTGAGTTCTTTTGTGATTGGGTTACCTCACTTAGGATGATACCCTCCAGATCCATCCATTTGCCTAGGAATTTCATGAATTCATTGTTTTTAATAACTGAGTAGTACTCCATTGTGTAAATGTACTACATTTTCTGTATCCATTCCTCTGTTGAGGGACATCTGGGCTCTTTCCCGCTTCTGGCTATTATGAATAAGGCTGCTCTGAACATGGTGGAACATGTGCCCTTATTACCAGATGGAACACCTTCTGAATATATGCCCAGGAGATGTATTGCAGGATCTTCCGGTAGTACTATGTCCAATTTTCTGAGGAACCACCAGACTGATTTCCAGAGAGGTTGAACGAGCTTGCATTCCCACCAACAATGGAGGAGTGTTCCCCTTTTTCCACATCCACGCCAGCATCTGCTGTCACCTGAATTTTTAATCTTAGCCATTCTTACTGGTGTGAGGTGGAATCTCAGGTTGTTTTGATTTGCATTTCCCTGATGATTAAAGATGTTGAACATTTTTTCATGTGCTTCTCAGCCATTCGATATTCCTCAGTTGAGAATTCTTTGTTTAACTCTGTGCCTCACATTTTAATGGGCATATTTGATTTTTCTGGTGTCCACCTTCTTGAGTTCTTTATATATATATATATATATATATATATATATATATATATATATATATATATATATATATATATAGGATATCAGCCCCCTATCTGATTTAGAATTGGTAAAGATCCTTTCCCAATCCGTTGGTGGCCCTTTTGTCTTGTTGACAGTATTTTTGCCTTACAGAAGCTTTGCAACTTTATGAGGTCCCATTTGTCAATTCTTGATCTGACAGCACAAGCCTTTGCCGATCTATTCAGGAATTTTTCCACAGTGCCAATATCTTCGAGGCTTTTCCCCACTTTCTCCTCTATAAGTTTCAGTGTCTCTGGTTTTATGTGGAGATCCTTCAACCACTTAGACTTGACCTGAGTACAAGGAGATAAGAATGGATCAATTTCCAGTCTTCTACATGATAGCTGCCAGTTGTGCCAGCACCATTTGTTGAAAAGGCTGTCTTTTGTCCACTGGATAGTTTTAGCTCCCTTGTCAAAGATCAGGTGACCATAGGTGTGTGGATTCATTTCTGGGTCTTCAATCCTATTCCATTGATCTACCTGTCTGTTGCTGTACCAGTACCATGCAGTTTTTGTTATGATTGCTCTGTAGTACAGCTTGAGGTCAGGCATGGTTTTTCCACCAGAGGTTCTTTTATTGTTGAGAAGCGTTTTTGCTAGTCTAGTTTTTTTGTTATTCCAGATGAACTTGCAAATTGTCTTTTCTAGATCCTTGAAGAATTGAGTTGGAATTTTGATGGGGATTGCATTGAATCTCTAGATTGCTTTAGGCAAGATAGCCATTTTTACTATGTGGATTCTGCCAATCCATGAGCATGGGAGATCCTTCCATCTTCTGAGATCTTCCTCAATTTCTTTCTTCAGACTAGAAGTTCTTATCAAAGAAATCTTTCACTTCCTTTGTAAGAGTCACACCAAGATATTTTATATTGTTAGTGATTCATGTGAAGGGTGTTGTTTCCCTGATCTCTTTCTCAGCCAGTTCATCCTTTGTATAGAGAAAGGCCATTGATTTGTTTGAGTTAATTCTATATCCAGCTACTGCACTGAAGCTGTTTATCAGGTTTTGGAGTTCTGTGGTGGAGTTTTTGGGGTCACATATATAAACTATCATATCATCTGCAAATAGCAATAAATTGAATTCTTCCTTTCCAATTTGTATCCACTTGACCTCCTTTTGTTGTCGAATTTCTCTGGCTAGGACTTCAAGTACTATATTGAATAGGTAGAGCCTTGCCTAGTCCCTGATTTTAGTGGGATTCGTTCCAGTTTCTCTCCATTTAGTTTGATGTTGGCCACTGGTTTTGCTTTAGATTGCTTTTATTATGTTTAGGTATGGGCCTTGAATTCCTGATCCTTCCAAGAACTTTATCATGAATGGGTGTTGGATTTTGTCAAATGCTTTCTCAGCATCTAAGGAGATGATCATGTGGTTTTATCTTTGAGTTTGTTTATATAGAATATTACTTTGATGGATTTCCGTATATTAAACCATCCCTGCATTCCTGGGATGACGCCTACTTGGTCATGATGGATGATCGTTTTGATGTGTTCTTGGATTAGTTTAGAGAGAATTTTGTTGAGTATTTTTGTGTCGATATTCATAAGGGAAATTGGTCTGAAGTTCTCTATCTTTGTTGTGTCTCTATGAGGTTTAGGTATCAGAGTAATTGTGGCTTCATAGAATGAATTGCGTAGTGTACCTTCAGATTCTATTTTGTTGAATAGTTTGAGAGGAACTGAAATTAGGTCTTCCTTGAAGGTCTGATAGAACTCTGCACTGAACCCATCTGGTCCTGGGCTTTTTTGGTTGGGAGACTATTAATAACTGCTTCTATTTCTTTAGGAGATATAGGACTGTTTAGGTCATTAATCTGATCATGGTTTAACGTTGGTACTTGGTATCTGTCTAGAATATTATCCATTTCTTCTAGATTTTCTAATTTTTTAAAATATAACCTTTTGTAGAAGGATCTAATGGTGATTTGAATTTCCACTGGATTTGTTGTTATATCTCCCTTTTCATTTCTGATTTTGTTAATTAGGATGCTATCCTTGTGCCTTCTAGTGAGTCTGGCTAAGGCTTTATCTATCTTGTTGATTTTCTCAAAGAACCAGCTCCTGGTTTGATTGATTCTTTGAATAGTTCTTTTTGTTTCCACATGGTTGATTTCACCCCTGAGTTTGATTATTTCCTGCTGTCCACTCCTCTTAGTTTAATTTACTTCCATTTGTTCTTGAGCTTGTAGATGTGCTGCCAAGCTACTAGTGTATGCTCTCTCTATTTTTTTTTTTTTTTTTGGTAGGAGCTCAGAGCTATGTTTAACTCTTAGGAATGCTTTTATTGTGTCCCATAAGTTTGGGTATGTTCTGGCTTCATTTTCATTAAACTCTAGAAAGTCTTTAATTTCTTTCTTTATTTCTTCCTTGACCAAAGTATCATTGAGTAGAGTGTTGTTCAGTTTCCAAGTGAATGATGGTGTTCTGCTACTTATGTTGTTATTGAAGAGCAGCCTTAGTCCATCGTGATCTGATAGGATGCATGGGACAATTTCAATATTTTTGAATCTGTTGAGACCTGTTTTGTGGTCAATTATGTGGTCAATTTTGGAGTAGGTGCCATGAGGTGCTGAGAAAAAAGGTATATCCTTTTGTTTTAGGATGAAATATTCGGTAGATATCTGTTAAGTCCATTTGTTTCATAGCCTCTGTTAGTTTGAATTAATCTCTGTTTAGTTTCTGTTTCCAGAATCTGTCCATTGATGAGAGTGGGGTGTTGAAGTCTCCCACTATTATTGTTTGAGATGCAATGTGTGTTTTGAGCTTTACTAATGTTTATTTAATGAAAGTGGCTGCCCTTGCACTTGGAGCATAGATATTCAGGATTGAGAGTTCCTCTTGGAAGATTTTGCCTTTGATGAGTATGAAGTGCCCCTCTCTGTAATGAAAGCAATTTTAAGAGGCAAGTTCATAGTACTGGCTGTCAAAAAATTCAAACAAACAAACAAACAAACAAATAAGTTATCTTATATTAATAATATAATAACTCATTTGAAAGCTCTAGAACAACAGTAAACACCAAAGGAATAGATAACAAGAAGTAATAATACTTAGGAATTAAATCAATGAAATAAAAGCAAAATAAAAACACAAAAACAATGAAAAGAAAGAAATGAAACAAGGAGTTGGTTGTTTAAGAACAATCACAAGATTGCCAAACTCTTAGCTAAATTAATGAAAAAAAACAAATAGGAAATTATAAATCAGATATGAAATATGGTTCATTAAAACTGACATTAGAAAAATGCAGTTAATCATAAGATCGTGCTTTAAAACTTTGTATACCACAAAATTAGAAAAGCTAAATGACTTGATATATATGACATAAAAATCTAAATCAATATGCTATAAGCAATTTAAACCAAAGTATAAAGACTAGCACAATATAAGCAGTTATTATCTCCTCCCCCCAATAGCCTAAAGCTTGATTCAATTCTGAATTATTTCAGATCTTCAAAGAATCAACATTGATACTCCAAAGAATTTCTGCAAAATGACACTTAATATTTCCTAATTGTTTTAACATTAAGATTTCACAAATAATCAACAACAACAAAATATTACAGATCAACATGCATCATTAACATAGTTTCAAATCTTCTCAATAATATATTTGCAAACCCAATCCATGAACACATTAAAAAGATCAACCAGGATCAAATTTCTTATATTACAAGAAGCACAAATGGTTTGACATATGTAAATGGATAAATATATTCTACCACATAAACAGAGTTAAAGCAATAAATAAATAAATAAATAAATAGCACTATTTTCTCATTTTACAGAGAAAAGTTTTTTTGAAAAAATTCAAATACATTATTATACAAGTCCCAGTGAGACTAGTGATAGATTTCAAAATAATAAAGACAATGTATAAAAAGCCTGCAGCCCACATTAACCTAAATGGAGACTCAAATGATTTACATTACAATAGGAACAAAACAAGGATGCCAACTCTCTCCATAGATATTACATATAAGACATGTTAAGTAGATCATGGAAATACAAACAGGAAAAGGAGAATTTAAAGTATCTTTATTTGAAGATATAATGATTCGTTGCATAAAGGACCTAAACCTCCAACAAAAATTCCTATAGTTTACAAAACTTCCAGTTCAGTAGCACGATATAAAATTAATTCATAAATGCTAGTATCCCCCCTACAAATACAGTACAAACATACTAAATGGTAAGTTTCTTTGTGGGTCAAATTAGCCAATTCAAGCCAAATTAAAAAATATAAAGGCAGGCTTATCGGGAGCCATTCTTGGACTGGTCTCTCAGGAAGGAGATAGAGGGGACAACCAAAAGAAAGAGGGTGCTTCAGTCCTTCTTAGAAGGGGTAACAAAATACTCATGGAGCAAATATGGAGACAAAGTGAGGAGACTGAAGGAAAGTCCATCCAGAGACTGCCCCATCTGGTGATCCATCCCATAGACAGTCACCAAACAGAGAAACTATTGTGGATGGCAAGAAGTGCATGCTGACAAGAGCCTGATATAGCTGTCCCCTGAGATGCTATGCCAGATACAGAGGTGGATGCTCACAGCCAACCATTAAACTTATAATGGGTTTCCCAATGGAGTAGTTAGAGAAAGGACTGAAGAGCTGAAGGGGTTTGCAACCCCATAGGAAGAACAACAATATCAACCAACCAGAGGTCCGAAGGTCTAAACCACCAACCAAGGAGGGACCCATGGCTCCACCCACATATGTAGCAGAGGATGGACATGCTGGGCATAAATGGGAGAGGAGGCTATTGTTCCTGTGAAGGCTAGATGCCTCAGTGTAGGGCAACACAGGGCAGAAAGGTGGTAGTGGGTGTGTGGTTGGGGGAACACTCTCATAGAAGCCGGAAGAGGGAAGATGGGATAGGGTGTTTCTGTGGGGGGATCAGGAAAGCAGATAACACGAAATGTAAATAAATAAAATATCCAATAAAAAAATGACCAAATCATAAAAATAAAAGAAGGAAAGAAAGAAAGAAAGAAAGAAAAAGAGAGAGAGAGAGAGAGAGAGAGAGAGAAGGAGGAAGAAAGGAAGGAAGGAAGGAAGGAAAGAAGGAAGGAAGGAAGGAAGGAAGGAAGGAAGGAAGGAAGGAAGGAAGGAAAAAAGGGAAGGAAGGAAGCCTAAGAAGGGAGAAAGAAAATTCAGAGGACCGAGAGGCCAAAAATGTCTAGATAACATA
This sequence comes from Mus minutoides, assembly GCA_902729485.2. Classification (NCBI taxonomy): domain Eukaryota; kingdom Metazoa; phylum Chordata; class Mammalia; order Rodentia; family Muridae; genus Mus; species Mus minutoides. The sequence continues at coordinate 681,165 of LR750237.1, forward strand.
GGGAGGAGCTTCTGGTGGAGGGAAAGCCCCAGCTTCTTGACTGAAAAGTCCAGAGCAGAGGGTGAAGTATGACAGCCTTGCCTAGTATCAGATAGGGACAGAGGGATACTGGGAGAACCTGGAAACCTGGTCCAATTTTGTATAATAAATCTGTACCTCAGACCTATCTTTGCCCTGGGTCTGAGTCCCAACCCTGTGAACGAAATCATGGAAATTATACCTCCATGATAGATGAAAAAGAATAAATTATCTAATGGTACTCCAACAATCAAGTTAAATAATTGTATTTAAAAAATATTTTAATACAGAAAGAAATTAAAGAAAACACTAAAAGATCAAACTATCTCTCCTGCTCATGGATTGGTAGGATGAATATTCTGGAAATGACCATCCAACCAAAAGCAATCTACAGACTCAATGTTCTTCTCATGAAAGTTCCAGCACAAATTTTCACAGAAATTTAAAACAATAACCTTCAACTTTGTATGGAAGCACAAAATCCCAGGCTAGCTAAAATTGTTCTGAATAATAAAAGACCTGCTGGAAGCATCACCATCCCTGATCTCACAGTGAACTTCAGAGCTATTGTAATTAAAATAGCTTGTTATTGACATAAAATAAGGCACTTTTATCAGTAGAAATGAAATAAGAGTTAGTGACAACTATGGATAGATATTTTTTTGAGAAAAGTCCAATAATACACTAGAGAAAATATATTATGTACAACAAATGATGTTTGTCAAACTGAGTGGCTGTTTGTAGAAGAACAGTGCATAGAGATTCACACTAATCAATGACACAGAACTCAACTCCAGTTGGATCAAAAACTCTAATGTAAGGACAGGTAAATTTACTGTGGTGTAAAGCAAATTATGAAATAATTATGAACTCATTGGCATAGGAGAATGCATTCTGAAGAGGACACTAACCTCATAGACACTAAGACCAAAGATTAGTAAATGAATCTTCCTAAAGCTGAAATCTTCTGTATGTAAAAGGGCAAGATAATTTGCTAAAAGCATTTTTACTAACTGTACATCCAATAGAAGCCAATATATGATATATATAAAGAATAGTAACAACAACAAAAAACAAAACAAACCAAACAAACCCCAAATAACCCAGTTAAAACATGGTTTGCAGGAATAAGCAGTAGGTTCTCAAAGATAAAACATAAAATGGTCTAGAAGCCCTTAAAAAATGCTTAACATCTCTAGTCAACACTAAAAAGCAAATCAAAACTACATTGAAATTTTATATTAACCTAGTCAGAATGGCTAAGATCAGTAAAACAATAAGACATATCAACAAAGATGTGTGAAAAGAACACTTATTCATTCCTGATGGAAAAGCAAAGTCTTAGAGCCCCTATGAAAATAATCATGTGATTCCTTATGAAACTGGAAACAAATTTACCTCAAGAACCAGCATATTTCCAAAAACCCTGCTTCCTTTTACTACAAAAGTACTTGTTCAATCCTGTTCTTGGCTATTGTATTCATAATGGCAAGAAATTGGATATAACCTAAATATCTTTCAATGGGTAAGTGATAAATACGTCTGTTTTCTACCATAGGAGAAAAGTAGGCATCAACATCTTTAAATTCTATCCCTGTTCTCACAACAGTGACCTGCTCTCTCTCTCTCTCTCTCTCTCTCTCTCTCTCTCTCTGTCTCTGTCTCTCTCTCTTTCTCTGCCACACACACATTAGAACATGCACTGCCATGTTAAATAATATGTATGGGTCATTTATAGAGGATCTGTGAAGTTCCATGTTCTTGTTATTTATGCAAAGAATTTACAGTTTCAATGCATGTGTATAGAGCATAAAACATTTACAGTAGTCTATTGAAATTTCTGTTCATTCAGAATACTTTTACATTATATTTTTATTTCAATTATTACTATTTGGTAATTTTTGGTTGTTTTTGGAGAAATGGCTTACTTCTTTTATGGGCTGATTTTTTTTTTTTGAGACATGACCTTATCCTGTAATCCATACTAGCCTGGAATCTAATGTTTCCTATTGCTCAAATTATATAAACTTTAAATATAGGTATGCAGCTCAGGTTAAGCTTCAATACATCTGCTCTAGTTTCACAACTGCTGGGGTTAAGGAGGTATGCCACAGAATCTAGTGCTCCTGTTTTTTTGATTCATGTTCTCTTTAGTTCCAACTAGCCTCAAATACATATCCTTCTGAAATGATATTCTGGAATTACAAGATGCGTGCCACCAAGACCGTGAGTGAATTACTGCAATTTATGAATGCCACACTTTGAATCTTAATTTGAAAAAAAATTGGTTATATATATATAGCAACATGCTAATATTTTTATATGAAAGCTTATTGCCTTCATAAAACATAACTTTCAAAATCAATTATGTAGTTCTATTCTAAAAGAACATTTGTTAAGCTAACATTCTTTTCAATTGCTGTAATGATATTTTACCAAGTGTTTTCAGTTTCAGATTTAACTCTTCAGTAAGTTAAATCCATCTGTTACTTGAGTAATCTTAAGGAATTTATTCTCTTTAAATAACGTTTAACTGTGATTAGTGAAAATTATATTGATTTCACAATCTATTTGTGCAATGCCAACAACAAAAAAGAAATCTTGTTTAAAAGCTATAATTATGTAAGAGATTATGCTGCAAAGGCACCTGCTAGATTAATAATTATACCCTTGGCAGGAATAATAACTGAACAGAATCCCTCCCACAGTTTATGTTTAGGTAGAACTTCCCCCAATCCGAGACTTTTTGTCAGTCCTCCCCCATTGTGACAAGTACACTGTATGCACAACTGCTTTGTGTGTGGTCCAATTATAAAGAGAAAGACAGCCATGGTAGAAGTATAGATAAATAAATAAAACGTGTAGAAATCCAAAGGATTACAAAATTAAGAATTATCAATATACTCTTGACCACTGATATTCCAATTCAATGCCTTAAAACTGGTTTCACATAATCTCAAATTCTGGGGAGAATGGGTGAGTTTAAATAAAAAAACTTGATCTCTCTCAAAACTTGATATCTGCCCCCCCTGACACACACACACACACACACACACACACACACACACACACACACACACACACAGTCGAATAGAGAGATTCAGACAAAACAGTGAGTCACAAAATTTTAAAGAAAAATGTTTACTTGAGACTCTTTCAGCTGCAGTTTTTAGATTCTCAAATACCACACATCTAGGTCTAGGTCTGAGAATCCTCACTGCTTGTCTAGGAGAATAATAGAGGTGAGATATTCAGTCTACATATGATCCCACACAGTGCAGGATGAAAAATAGCAGTTAGAGTTGAAACAGCCATCTGTTTTCCTTACTTGAAATGCTGCACAACATTTGTAATGGGATTAACATCACTCCTTCTTCAGTCAGGAACATTCCTGAGTTATATGCTGGAACACTCAATGTAATTTGCTTTTTCAGTGATAGATGTATGATTAGATCTAAAACCATCCTGGGGAATCAGATGTGTGTGACCAAAATGAAAGAGCATGTTATAAAAAGCAGGCATAGTGCTGAAAACATAATATTTCTGTTGGCGTCATTGGGAAAGAGGAAAACTGTGATGTTGTGCAGGGTTGCTCTAGTAACATAAATATGTGTAGTGACTTATAGATTTTGCTCATTCCTTATTAAGTAGTGTTCTTTGTTAATCATTCTTCTGCTCATAGTTGACAGGTTGATTCCATCCTCAGCTGTTGTGAAAAAAATGTTAGTAAATGTTGATGGGTAAGTGTCTTTGAAGAAAGATGTAAAATACTATGTGTAGAGGCTTGGTAGTGTTCTAGCTGTATAGTATGGTTGGTCTCCACAGAGGAAGGTAGGTAGTCAACACTGTGTAAAAGACCATGGGAAGAGAGGTTATAGGTCCTATTATTATTTCTCTAAATTGTCTTTTTCTCAATTGCTTTGTCAATCTTTATGTTTATATCCATAAACTATAGATGCTTCCAAGTTTGGTCAAACACAAATTTCTTTTTGCAGTCAAAGTGCTAAGAAGATAAGTCTGACTGCTCAGCTCTAAATTGTTTATCTTTATCAACCCTAAACTCCGACCAAGTATCAGAGAGCATCCCAGGAGAGTAGATGGATAGAATATAGGAGCTGAAGAGTGGAGAGGAGTGAAACTTGGGGCATCCAGGGAGCGATAGAGCCTCCATTGTCAGGAGCTTAGCTATGGGCTGGGTCATCTCTGAGGCAGCCAACCAGGAAGAACTTCAGTGGGGGTGGGGGAAGACTTGGTCTTACAAGAGATTACGGTTGCTTTCTATAATTAAGAATACATGTCTTAGCCAGGCTTGGTGGCGCATGCCTTTAATCCCAGCACTCTGGAGGCAGAGGCAGGCAGATTTCTGAGTTTGAGGCCAGCCTGGTCTACAGAGTGAGTTCCGGGACAGCCAGGGCTAAACAGAGAAACCCTGTCTCGATAAAAACAAACAAACAAACAACAACAACAACAAAAAAAACAAAAAACGAGAAAAAAAGAGAAAGAGAGAAAGAAAGAAAGAAAGAAAGAAAGAAAGAAGGAAGGAAGGAAGGAAGGAAGGAAGGAAGGAAGGAAGGAAGGAAGGAAGGAAGGAAGGAAATATGTATAAACACACATGCATGTATATACACATTCATCTTTTGTTGGGCCCAAAAAAGTATCTACCTTTTTATTGCTAAATGAAAAGAAACCAAACTCTATCAAAAAAAAAAAAATGCCCTGTCCTTGAACTAGGGAAAATAACCCTGTTAAGAATTAATCTGTCTCTGCAAAATCTTTCTGGCATATGCAATAGTGTCTGGGTTTGGTGGTTATATATGGGATGGATCCCCAGGTGGGGCAGTCTCTGGATGGTCCTACCTTCCATCTCAGTTCCGAACTTTGTCTTTGTAACTCTTTCCATCGGTATTTTTTTCCCCATTCTGACATAGCTCTCTTGCCTGGCAAATACAGAAGTAGATGCTCACAGTCATCTACTGGATGGAACACAGGACCCCTAATGAAGGAGCTAGAGAAAGTACCCAAGGAGCTAAAGGGGTCTGCAACCCTATAGGAGGAACAAGAATATGAATTAACCAGTACCCCCAAGAGCTGTGTCTCTAGTTGCATATGAAGCAGAGGATGGCCTAGTCAGCCATCAATGGGAGGAGAGGCCCTTGGTCTTGCAAAGATCATATGCCCCAGTACAGGGGAATGCCAGGGACAGGAAGTGGGAGTGGGTGGGTTGGGGAGCAGAACAGGGGGAGGGTATAGGGGGCTTTGGGGATAGGATTTGAAATGTAAATGAAGAAAATATCTAATAAATAAAAGAAAAATAAAATAAATTAAAAAAAAAAAATAGGTGTGGTGGTGCAGGACTTTAATCCCAGCACTCGGGAGGCAGAGGCAGGCGGATTTCTGAGTTCGAAGCCAGCCTGTTCTACAGAGTGAGTTTCAGGATAGCCAGGGCTTAACAGAGAAACCCTGTCTCAAAAAAACCAAAAAAAAAAAAAAAAAAAAAAAAAAAAGAAAAAGAATTAACCTGTCTCATGGTAATAAGAAGCCTGCCTGCTGTCTGAAGTTCCTTTCTGCTTCTCCTCTTTTTCCTGGGCTCACTCCTTCTCTGTGCTTTATTTTACTTGCTCTCTCTGCTCTTCTATCTTTGTCTCTCCTCGTGTGCTCAACTCCTCATCTCTGTGAAGCTTCTATCTTACTCTCCTTCTGCTTCCTTAATTCTACACTCTCTTTCTGCCCCCTAATCTTATTCTTTCCTTCTTCCACCCTAATGTCATTTTTCCTAGTTTTTTTTGTACGTTTTAAAGGAGAATTGATAATATGGTATTTTTTTAAGTTCACCACAATGTTCAACATAAATTGAAACCATAAATTGAATAAGAAGTTTACAAGAAATATGTTTATATGTTTTTCCATTAGGACTAGTTATCTAGCCAGACATTCATTATCTATCACTAGATACGCAGGTTCGATGAAAGTCTAAAACTATAATTTTTACCTCTAAATTAACATTGAATTTTTTTGTATAGATAAACCCAGTCAATATCTTATCTTCTCTCTTTTCACCTACATTAAATAATTTATTTCTAGTCTAAGGCCTTTAGTTAATTGTTTTACTGCTTAAAAGAATGGAAATCTTAAATTTAATGCAGTTAGCCTGTGTCACATGAAGTATTGAAGAGACTCAATTGAAGCTTTCATATTACAGAGAGCTCTAATTTCAGTCTTTATTATAAAATGTTTAATAATTGCTAGTGTAATTTTAGGAATTCTTAGAGGATCATCATTAGGAACTAAGAAATAATATATTTGTCTATATAGAATCACTATAAGACAGGACATCTTCATTTACCTTAAGAAAATCTGGTGGGCCAATACCCAGGGATAGTTATATTAATTTAATAATGACAGTATCAATAGCACCAATCAATCCTAAGAATTGTTCCTCCAGCCTTGCCTCCAAGGGCTTATTCATAACACTTCTGGAAGATCACCTAGTAGCCTTTAACCTCACTTAGATGGCTCCTGACACTGCATCAAATGATGCTAATGGGTTTATTGAGAAGAAAGGCTGCTTTAGGAATGTTCATGATGGTGAAAACCATACCAAGAGTCTGGCTAAGTAGAGTAGATTAGAATCCTTATATTTCCATAAGACACAGTAAAGGGATAGTGAGATAGCTCAATACATAAAGAATTGTGCTGCCAAATTTAAGGAACTAAACTATATCACCTAGATCCATACAATAGGAGAAAACTGATTCCGAGAAATTGCCCTTTGATGCCTAAACAATCATTATGCTGTGTGTGTATGTATATGTGCACACATGTAAAAATTACACGTCTACATACTATATACATACCACATATATACCCCACAAATACATACCACATACACACCTACCACATATACAGAACCATAAATAAATTAACACATGCATGCATACATACAAATATAAAATATAATATAGAATTGAAAAGAGACCTTAAAAGGAGAATAAGAATTGATTCAAGGAATCTTGTTAATGATGATACAGAGATTAGGTTACAACTAAGAGAGAGACATCATATTTTGTAACTTTTAAATATATTGCATTCAGTCTTTGTTTATCTTTCTTGAGAATATCTTCAACAACAGTGTTTTAACTATCCTCAATTTTGGGCCATGATAACAGATTGGGCTCATGTGCCAGTAAACATTAATTATTCCTTGGTGAAGACTTCATGTTTTATTCTATGCCTCTGTTAATTCTAGAAGACAAAAGGCTAATTAGAGTGTGAATTTTTTAATGGTATAAATAAATGAATTAACATATGAAAGCTGAACATTGCAGAGCAGTTAGGTTCTTGCCTCTATTTGCAATATCATATAAGTTGACTGTTTCTTGCCATTTCTTAAGACTGAACATTCTGAAAAATATTATGAGAAAATCATTTTGAAACAAACTCAAATCAATCTTCACTGCACTAAAATCTACCTAACCTCGTCTCAAACCATTTAAGTCAGACACTAAAGAATTCAATGTGGTCATAATGGTCCTACTCAGATGACTTTGCCTCATTTCTCCTCCTTCTCTCCTCTCCTCTCCTCTCCTCTCCTCTCCTCTCCTCTCCTCTCCTCTCCNTTTTTTTTTTTTTTTTTTTTTTTTGTCCAAAATCAAAAATTTTAGATGCCCAGCATCCTGTGAATGAAAGTCAATTCTTTCTTTGAATAATGAATCTCAGTAGCAAAAAAGAAATGGAGCTGTGTTTTAAGGTTATGGTGTAGCATGCTGCAAATGCACCTCAGTTGGTCCGCAAACCACAGGAAAACTTAGGGTTTTGGTTACAGATGAGCAAGGAGTTGGAGTGGAGGACAAACAAATACAGACACAGAGTGAGTGTGTATCTGAATGTAATTTTCTCAAATCGAGCACCAGACTTTTAATACAGAAGAAAATAGGGAAATTAGGTGACACATCAGCAAGGTACAATAAGGGTACCGGATGCTTGATGACTCTAACACAAAACAGAGGAATGCAAACATAAAGACTGGCAGGAACTGGGCAATAAAACAACTGAGACAAAGTCAGTTCTATATAAGGTCAGCTATATTCTTAGAAGCCAGCTGTGAGGTCTTTACACTCCCAGGGCAAGGGCTTTCCTGCCCAAGTCATGGTTCTAATTAAGGAGTTCCGTTCTAGCTAACCTTCCCATGAATAATGCAATACTCTAGTTCCTCCTTAAACCACAGCCAGATCTACTTCTTAAAGTATTGTAAATTCCTGTATATGAAAGTGATTTGTGGGGGTACTTTCTACTAATAAGTAATATAGTCTGTCATACATAACTATATAACAATTCTAAACTTATTTTGTTAAGCTTGCCCTGAGATTTCTATCTCTATGTAGTGTAACCTCCTCTCTCAGCTGCTTTAGGCTGAGAGTTCAGACCTGTCCCTGAAGGCATGCTCTCCATACAGCATGGCTCTCCAGCTAAACCTGGTTTCCATTGTTGTGCTAAACCACACCAGAACTTTTCCGGAATCCTGCTACCTGCCTGCCATGCCCCACCCATGCCCTGCCTCCAGCTGAAACATTCCACAGTGCCCTGGAGACATCGGAATGAACTCAGGCGCCTGAACAGAACTGAAGGTGGGCAGGGTCTTCCCTCTCAAAAACCAAGAAAGATTTTTCAGGGTGTGGTGGCGCACGCCTTTGATCCCAGCACTTGGGAGGCAGAGGCAGGCGGATTTCTGAGTTCAAGGCCAGCCTGGTCTACAAAGTGAGTTCCAGGACAGCCACAGCTATACAGAGAAACCCTGTAAAAAAAGATTCAGATATGCTTTGATCAGTGATTCATCTCAATGTTTTCATTGCTCTCTCATCTAGTCTCCCTTAGCCCCAGTTCACCCCCGAGGGGACCCTGTCTTTGGGTACACCATTGGCGGACTCCAACAATGTAGTAGATAGTAATGCCTTATTTCTTCCACTATCTCTCTTACAGTACTAGAGGCAATTCTGAATGTCACTGAATAGGCAACATTCTTACTGAATTCAAAGCCCATAGTCTGCTCAAGGACTACCTAGGGCATTGGTGAAGGTCAGGAAGCAAAGTTCAATTTTGCTTAAGTATTTGGCAAGTCATTGCTTAGAGGCACCTATAATAAAACAATACTGAAAGAAAGCACACAGATCCATTCTCAAGGACAAGTTTGGAGCATTCGTTATACGGGATGCCACAGTTCCAGGAGACTAAGTTGCCTTGAACTTTTCGCCTTGGGACTGAGTTCAAGTTTCTAGGCCTGTCACGTGAGTCACTACTGGAGTGGTTGTAGCTCTAGCATGTAGTTTTTGCTACTACATTTTATGTTCGGGGCTAACCATGCTACCAGCTCCACTCAGATTCTCTTGAATCCATGGAGAATCAGCAACAACAGCAACCACCACACACACACACACACACACACACACACACACACACACACACACACCAGTTCATCTTATTTGTCTTTGTTAACTCAATGACTGGACACTCTTAAAACTCCCATGCCTCCCCAGGCATAATCAGATAGAGTGGCTATTGACCACTCCAACTGAAAGCTTACATAGCTAGTTGTCTTTATCCTGCCACTACCCTCTCCTTCTTTCCCCATTCTCCTGATTTTCTGCATCCTCCAGTGCAACACTAGGTGTCTTGCCCCAACCTCAGTCATTGGTCACTTGTACCTTTATTGATTAATCAAGAACCAATTGGAGAAGAGGACCTTAGCATCAGAGCCACTCTCGACATTATAGTATGCTTAACAGGAGACTTGAATGATAGTTGAAACTCAAAAAATAATCTCTAGCTAAGTGGCTGCCATTAGCTTGGAAATAAGTAGGACAGTGGGTGCACTGAGCAGGAACCCACACAGATGAATTATAGTTATCAGTAATGAAGGTGTCTAAATCCATTGTAACAGTGGTTTCTTTTATTTTTTTTTAAATAGGTATTCTTTTTTTTTTCTTTTTTTTTTTTTTTTTTTTTTTTTTTTTTTTTTTTTTTTTTTTTTTTTTTTTTTTTTTTTTTTTTTTTTTTTTGGTTTTTTTTTTTGTTGTTTTTTGTTTTTCGAGACAAGAGTTTCTCTGTATAGCCCTGGCTGTCCTGGAGCTCACTTTGTAGACCAGGCTGGCCTCGAACTCAGAAATCTGCCTGCCTCTGCCTCCCGAGTGCTGGGATTAAAGGCATGTGCCACCACGTATTCTAATAAGGGAACTCAACCAAATAATAGTAACTAGAAAATAGTACAGAGAACAAGATGCTCAATATATTTATTCCACCCATGTAGTTGAAAAAGTTGATAAAATGTAATACATTGTCTAGATCTTGGAATTAGTATATTCATAGAAAATATTTTCTGTGAATAAAGTAACTATGAACTTCTCTATCAAAAGTGGATATATTCTTAATGGCTAATCTTAAGCAAACAAGATTCCCATTAATGAATGTCTGAAGTAACAATTATCACAATACCTAGCACTCCGATGACCCTTCACATCCATATCATGAATGATTTTGATGTTTCAGGAATGTAGCTGAAATGCTTTGAAAGATGAGCGAAGTAGTTGATTACCGAAAATTGCATTTTTACAGCACTAAACTTGGTTTCTATTCTTTGTTTGAAGATGAGCTATTCTGGCAGTTACTCGTGGTAAGCATATAAGCCTAAGAATCTCACTAGGAAGGTATACAACTCAGGAGAGTGAGGGTGGAGAACCATCATCCTGGTCTACTAAGTGACATTGTCTCAAAAACAGAAAATGAAAGGGAAAAAGTACCATCTGTAAACATGCTCCAAAAAGTATATATAATAGGTAAGTACATTTACATATTAAATGTGTGTGCCATCATCTTTCTTGGGGAAATTAATTTTTATATAATGGTTTTATTAATCAAAATTATTGGCCATTCTTATTTACTAATACACAGAATGAAATATATACAAGGCAGGGTATTGCCAATATATCCTGATTCTTGTTGTGGCTCCTTTCTCTGCTGTGGATATATTATGATTGTGTTTATTGAAAGTCATATATAATGGAACATCTCATCATATTTGTTGGAAAATGTATTTTGTGTCTCTAGAAAATCATGTAATTTTTTAACAGAATATTTAGTTTGCAATTATTCTGTGATTTAAGAAAATCTGTTCTCTAAAATCCAGACATCGTTGCACATCCATTTTAACTATAGTTTTGCTGAGGCTTAATAAACTTTGTCACACCTAAAAGAATACCACATGCTAATTTTCATGACAGCCCAGATAATGGGTAAGGTAGCAAATGTAGCAAATGTTTGGATGTTTCACATTAAAAGTATTTGAGTGCACACACATCTCAGGTATTTAAAAATATTTAAAAGCCAATTAATATCCAAGTATGTGAACTTTTATTTTCCAACAGAAATCAGAGTCAGAGAATTCCTTCATTTTGGACCTTAACATTCTGTGTTCATGAATTTGGAATTCCTACGCAGAAATTCCTTCTCCTACTCTTTCAAAGTAACAAAATCTCTTTTCTAGCTAACAGAATTCAAGCAGATATAACCCATTAAATAAATGTTCTGGGTAAGAAAGTTGGCTTTGAAAATCTTCAGTGTCCCCTCTTTCAAAATGGCAACTCTAGAATGAATATTGTAAAAGTGCCTTTAAAATACATGAGTTTAATTATATAAAGCAATTAGCGAAGCACAGTAAAATGACTGGATGTTCACCATCATTTATACTCCAAATGACATCCAGCCACCTGCTCACTGTGTGGGCATGTCCATGCTGTTCTATGTTTTTGTGATGATACTTTATATTTATATTTGACAGAGTCCTGTATGTGGAATTGTGGATTTTTAAGGAGGTGGCAATGATTATGTAAGTATGCCTGAATCTGTACTACAGATGGTTCCTGAACAGTATGTTTCTAAACATCTACCTAACAAACGAAAAAAAAAAAAAAAATAAGCAGTTTAAGCAGTTTGTAAGTTTTTTTTTTCCCTTTCCTACTGTTGGAAATATTTGCTTTCCACAGTCAGAACATCTGACTCCCCAAAACTACAGGAAACCTCAAATATCTCACAGCAATTAGATGAAAAATGGAGAAGTCAGCAGTGCTGTTCAGTGGAACCAGAGCTCCTTCCCAGCTGGGCATGCTCTGCAGGGCTCTGTGATTTTCTAGGTGTGACCAGAGGGAGGACGTGATCACTTGAACATCTGTGGAAATGAAGTGCGATGGGTTGGTGGGTGGCCACAACCCTCTTTGCTTTGTGCCATAATTAGATTATTCATGTGTACTGCTAACTCTTAGAACTCTATAAATGTTTTCATTTTTTTTATAGTTTTAATCATTGCTGCTATTTATTCTTTGAAAATGTATAGAGGATTTGTTTGATTTCTACTTAGAAAAAATGAAATTTGTACTATTGGCAGGAAAAGATTAGTGCCCCCATGTTGTAGCTGTCTTGAAACTTTGTGAATGATGAAGACCTATGCCTGTTTACTGTCAGGGAAGAAAGAAACTCCTATAAGAGAAGAATTACCTGACTTTTTCTCCACAATTTTAGTTCAATATTTGCTTATATTTACTTAATGTGTATAAAATTCTAAAAAACTATGAGAGCATTTCCTTTATTACTATCTACATATAAAAACTGATACAAAACCTACTCAAGGTTGTTGTAAATATTATTATTGGTCTCCACTACTAAGAGTTAAAGTATGTCACTTGCTAATCAGATAATTCATGGGGTAAATGTGCCTGCTGGAAAACACAATGACATCCCCAAATCCCCTTGCTAGAAAGAAATAGTTGAGTCTCCAATGATGTGTTCTCATCTCCATGCAAGCATCATGTCACCTGTACACTTACACACACATATACTCCACTCACAACAAGTAATAGATAAAAACACCATTATTAAAAAAGTGAAGGATACATGAGGTGAGACTGGAAAAGAAGGTGAGAATGGGCCATGAATTGGATGTAAAATAAATATCAATTAATTAATGAAGAAGATGTGATAGGGAAAAGAGGAAAATCAACTATGTTTTTTTCGAATGAGTATTTCTAGATGACCCATTTTCATATTTAGTGGATTATGATAAAAAACACTAGTTTAATGTTTAATTATAGCTAAAGTTAGATCAGAAATATGTTACATGAATATAGCATATTCAGATTATAGTCAAATACTAGATATCAAGGTAAAGTTTTGAGAAGTGATACCACTCATTTGCTAAGTCTATCATGACAATATATGATAGCCAGGGCGGCATATACATCTGACATTTATTATGGTTTAGTTGCTAAGTAGGGGTGGTGTCATCTGAGAACCTTCTATATTGTGCAGGTAGCCATCATCAAGTAGTGTCCACACAGTTTTTCTTCAGTGAGTATCTGTGCCCAAATATCTTGTTTTTTTATAATATTTTAACATAATTATTATTCTTTAATAGGCACACACATGTGTATTTTAATTCTGATCACACATATCACTCAAGACTCTAAACCTGCCTCCACTAACACACACCAAGCCTTCAATGTACCCTTCTGTTTTTAATTTGATTTTGTCTTTCTTCTGGTCTGTTGAGTTTGACCAGAGCCATTAATGTGAGATATATGAGGCTTACCAAGTGTCACCTCACTGAAGACAATGACTTCTTCTCCTCAAGCAGACCACACACCATTAATTTCCCTAACTACTAATGGTTTTATGAGCCCCTCCATCATTCATAGTTGATGTTAGATGCTTGGTATTGTTCATAACATATGCAGGTACCTGCAGTTACTATAAGTTAATGAATACTATTGCCATGCTATGCCCATGAGACAAACTTTAGTTCTTGCCTCTCCATATTTTATTTAAGCTCTTACATCCTCCTTCTTCCATAGGGTCCTCAAACCATGGAAGGGATCATGTGGGAAAGACATCGATTTTCGTGAAATATATGAATCTATACATATAACTTAGTTTTAATTTGACAAACTTTGTAGAAATTATTCTAATATAACCACATTGTGACATACTTGGCATTTGACTTTAATAAAGGAACAGTATATATAGCGGGGAGAACACTTCACCCTTAACAGGCAACACTAAAGACAAAGCGTAACATTTCTTCTTCAGTTCTCTTTATAAGTTAGAGATTTTTTTAAAAAAAAAAACCTAAAATAAATTTTTATTGAAAGCTTTTGGCTTCCAGAAATTGAAACATTGTAAATTAAACTACACTGAATATTAGGTTGTTGGTGTCAACATTTTTCCTGGTGTCCTCAGTATTTATTGTTTCTACATAGAGATCATCAAATGATCGTGCTTTTTTTTTTTTCAACATTTATTAGATAATTTCTTCATTTACATTTCACGTGTTATCCAGAAAGTTCCCTATACCCTCCCCGCTCCCAACCCTGCTCCCCTACCCACCCGCTCCCACATCTTGGCCCTGGCGTTCCCCTGTATTGGGGCATATAAGGTCTGCATGACCAAGGGGCCTCTCTTCCCAATGATGGCCAACTAGGCCATCCTCTTCTATATATGCAGCTAGAGACATGAGCTCAGGGGTACTAGTTAGTTCATGTTCTTCTTCCACCTAGAGGGTTGAAGACCCCTTCAGCTCCTTGGGTACTTTCTCTAGCTCCTTCTTTGGGAACCCTGTGTTCCATCTAATACCTGATTGTAAACTTCTACCTCCATGTTTGCCAGGCATTGGTATAGTCTACCATGAGACAGCTATATCCGGGCCCTTTCAGCACTATCTTGCTGGCATATGCTATAGTGTCTATGATTGGTGGCTGATTGTGGGATGGATGCCTGGCAGCCGCAGTCATTGGGTCCAACCTTTGGATTCAGCTTCACACTTGATCTCTGTAACTCCTTCAATGTGTACTTCGTAGGAAGGGGTGACGTGTCCACATTTTGATCTTCCTTCTTCTTGAGTATCATGTGTTTAGTAAATTGTATCTTGGGTAGTCTAGGTTTCTGGGCTAAAATCCACATATCAGTGAGTACATGTTATTTGAGTTCTTTTGTGATTGGGTTACTTCACTCAGGATGATGGCCTCCAGATCCATCCATTTGCCTAGGANTCCCTGATCTCTTTCTCAGCCATTTCATCCTTTGTATAGAGAAAGGCCATTGATTTGTTTGAGTTGATTCTATATCCAGCTACTGCACTAAAGCTGTTTATCAAGTTTAGGAGTTCTCTGGCGGAGTTTTTGGGGTCACTTATATATACTATCATATCATCTGCAAATAGCGATAATTTGAGTTCTTCCTTTCCAATTTACTAAATGGAGAGAAGCTGGAAGCAATCCCACTAAAATCAGGGACCAGACAAGGCTGCCCAATTTCTCCCTACCTATTCAATATAGTACTAGAAGTCCTAGCAAGAGCGATTCGACAACAAAAGGAGGTCAAGGGGATACAAATTGGAAAGGAAGAACTCAAATTATCGCTATTTGCAGATGAACATTTTTTCAAGTGCTTCTCAGCCATTCCGTATTCCTCAGTTGAGAATTCTTTGTTTAACTCTGTGCCCCACTTTTTAATGGGGATATTTGATTTTCTGGTCTCCACCTTCTTGAGTTCTTTATATATATATTAGATATCAGTCCCCTATCTGATTTAGGATTGGTAAGTTAGAGGATTTTTAACAAAACTTGCTCCTAAGTTACCCGACATAACCCAATTTCTCCATAGAGCATATCCTTCCTGTAGTTGGTTTATGGTCCAGCCACACTGAGGACACGGATTCCTTAAAGGAATTTCTTGCTTTTCATTCTAGATCTTTAAGGTGTTGTGTTGAAAATAGATATGTACCTCCCTGGCATCCTGGTATCTTCCATGTGTCACCTGCACATAAGGTAAGACTTCTCCAAGAAGCCTATAATGCTAGAGAAAAGCAAAATGTCTGAGGAAAATGAAGTGAGAGTATACCATAAAATCAGAGATGGTCTCTATGGTTTATCTCTTAGCTAGATCTTGCATTTTGTGCCTTTGTGCTAGTTGCTGAATGTACACCACTTGATTAGAGCAAAGATGGCATCTGGCCTGACTACCTGAGGCAATATAACTAAGTATATGGTTAGCATCTCAGTTGCTGCTTATGAATGATAGTTCTGTCAATTCTATAGTCAGGTACACATTATATTAGAAGTTTGAACTATTTTACTCTTAAAGGGTAACAAACTCCTCAGTTTATATGCACTGGTTTTATAATATAATACAATTATTTTGTTTTTACTATCTGAGTAAAGATATAATATAATAAATCTTTATATGAATGTGAATTCCATTTCAAGTTATACATTTCTACAGCTATAAATGATAGATATGCCTATGTCATCATGTGATTTATCTGTCTTATTTTGCCAAAGAGGTAACTAAGAGAGTACAGTAATTTATTGGGAAGACTCTTATAATTTGATGTCATAACTCTCTCTGCATAGATGAAATCCCAAAAGATTTCTTATCATATTTGCTCTAAGGTCAATAGTCTTTACTTTCTTTTGAGTGAATATGATCCAAGTCCAGATCTAGTTCAGCCATTTTTTTTTTTTTTTTGGTAGATTTGAGCCTGGCTTTGAATGCCATATACACTATATCATTTGTTTTATATAGTTAACATTGATTTTAGTTTGTTATTTGCATAAGTTCTTTTCAACATAAATGTATTGGATCATGTGCATGTCTTTTGCCTCAGAGACACAAACAAGGATTAGATCCCCTGGGACAGTGTAACAGACAGACTGTGCTGCCAAGTGGATGCTGGAAACCGAATCTGGAGCCTCTGCTAAGGCATCTCTAGTTCATCATTTGATTCCTATTACATTCACTGATAAGACTTTTCATTGGAATTATCTTCACTATAATTTATTTATATTACAATTTTTTTCTTAAGAAAAACAAGTACATTGTTCCTGTTATACAAATCAAAGTTTACTCAGTCCATAAAAGTCATCCCATAAATATCTTTTTACCATCTGAATAACTCATGGAACTTCCCCAGAACCCTGTAGATATTCTTTATTAATTCCATTATGAAATTGGATAATTGAGAAGTCTTTTTTAAATTGTGTCTCTGAGAAGTACTCAGTTACAAAATCTTTTCAGAATTGACCTAAACATGTTGATATGAATATAGCTATTATTTACGGAAAAGTAAATTTCATGTTTTAAAGACATCATAGTATTTCAGTTCATGTGAAGTACCATAGGTGTGTAGGACACTGCAAAATGCATGGACAATTTGAATCTTTAACAGACACTTAATCATACACTTAAGCATTCTAATTTAGGATTTAAAAAGAAGTGCAAAATTTTAAATTTCAGATGTTACTCACTGAGCCTTTAAGAAGTAAGCAACAAATTAATCTGAAAATTTGATATCCTTAATTCTTTGTGAACATGACACTTGCTTAAAAATCTATGATATGTGTAACAACTCTACTGGAAGTAGCAGAAAAATAGTAATAGACAAAGAAATAAGAATCATCCACACACTGAATAGATATCATGATCACTTATATGTGAATTTTAACCAAAAAATGAACAACAAAGCTCATCAAAATGTGTGTGTGAGTGTGTGTGCATGTATATTTGCAGGTCCTATGCATATGTATGCTTGTGTGTTTATGGAGGGCAGAGGATACACTGAAGTGCCATTTCTTAGCACTGTCTTTTTTTCCCCCTTTTCTTTTCAGACAATTTCATCCTACTTCATAGCTAGGCTGGCAGCCAGTGATTCCCTAAGATCTCTCCTTTTCTCTCTCCCCAACAATGTGATTACCAGTGTGTGCCTTCATACTTGGCTGTTTCAATGTATGTTTGGGTAGCAAACTCAGTTCTTGGGCTTATAAGGCAAGGACTTTAAAGACAGAGCCAACTTGCTAAATTTAACAAACCATAATCTTGACTGTGATTCCACTGAAAGTTTCGAAAATATATAAAGGTAAATTCCATTAAAAAATGTTTGAGTGGTTTATAAATTATTTCATTAATATTATTAAAGATAGAAGAATAAATGATTTATAAAATTAATGAAGTACCATTGACTGGCTCAAATCAGGATATGAGATAAAAATTGCAATAGTTATAAAGAATGATAAGAATGAAACTGTTGCCAAAACAAAGTAGCAGATATCAAATATCTCATGGTCTTTCTTTTCTTATTAGTCAATGGACAACAACTACTATAAAGGAAGATCCAAATGTATAATATGGCTTAGTTTTGTCCAACACATAAAATCATAATGTGCATATAACAAGAATCTTTGGTAGGGACTAGGTATTAAACAGTTCTCTGACAGACAGGGGATAGTGGTTCTAGGTAGATCAATGTACTTTTACTTACACATTTAAGATGATTGAATTTCTGATTTATCTCCCTCTTCAGGAATATGTGGGCTTTTTCTCACCAGAAGGAATCACTCAGTGAGATTTCCAACATTCCTTGGGGCTAGGGTTCCTGTTGCTTATCAATAGCCTAAACCAGACAATTCTGAAAAAAAAAAAAAAAACAAAAAAAAAACAAAGGGAATGCATTTCATCCTCAAATGTAAAGCTGAGTTTCTGCTTGGTGAAACAAACTCCATTCACATCTTTGGGTCCCTGCATTAGTCTGGAGAATCTCTCTTTGCAGTGTGTTTCTGCTTCATCAAGCCTAAATATAACTTGAAAAGACTACAGCAAACAAAAGAAATGCTAACACAAAAGGAGAAATCTCATGAAGCACCAACTCTAGACAAGGGACTAATGAAAAAGAGGTCATGAATTTGAAAGTGACCAAGTGGGAGGGCTGGAGGGAGGAGAGGGAAGGAATGGAAGGGATTATATAATTATAGTATAATTTTAAAAATATTTAACATATAAAAAAATGAAAAAATTTAGCTGAGTGTTGTTCTTTAAATCATCAAAGAATAAAGATCTGTACCTGTAACTGTAGTAGACCTTACCATGTCATCATCACATATAGTCCTAGGAAGACACAGGTATTCTTATGCACTAAAAAAGAAAATTTTCAGCAAAAATGAGGTTGGTCAACTAGATAAAATGTAAAGGTATCTAAGAAGAAAGTGAAACAAAACAAAACTTCTGTTGAGAAAATATCCATATCAGATTAGCCTGGATTCAGGCCTGTGAGACATTTTCTTCATTAATGGTTGCTATGGAAAGGACTAGTCATTATAAGACAACCAATCCCTTCTTAGTGCTTGAGAGCTGTATGAGAATGTAAACTGAGCAAGCAAGGAAGGGTAATGCAGTGAGTGCCAATCTTGCATAGCCTCTGCTTCAATTCCAGCCTGCACATTCCTGCCTTGACTCCTCTCTCTGAAGGGCAGTGACCTAACAGTGAAACAAACCCATTTTACCCCATGTTGCTTTGGGTCATGGTGTTTATCACAGAAATAGAAAAGGATACCAATAAAATGAACAAACTTAAATTGGTGAACTGTTCATAGATATATGAAGACATAAGAGGAATATTAAGATGGATCCTGAATGATTTTAAGAAATGAATACAATTAGAAGATTTGAAGACAGATGGTCAAAATCTCCAATATTTCAAATCCAGCAAGCAGAATACTGTTCTATCACATGAGAAAGATATACTCCAGTATTCATGCTTGACTGGGTAAATTAGTCATTTGTGCTGCCTCTATGATTTGAAATAATCTCAAGAATGCCCAGCTCTATCTTCATGGTAGAAATGGATGAACTAGCTGCTAAATTAGGTCATCCTGAAACTCATGGTGGAGATGCATTCAATTACAGCATTTCAAAAGCTGAGGCAGAGCAATGAAAGTTCAACCATATCTTGTGCCACATCATGAGATCCTCTCTCCAATCAGTCTATAAATAAGTAAAAACATAGCAAGTCAAAAAAAAAAAATACCACACTCAATGTTTTTCTAAAATAACCCCACCCCAATAGAATTTGGAAATATTCATTTATATTTTGTGATTTAAAACAGCATTTTAAATACATTAAATCCAGTAGTTAAGGAGTCATTTAATTAATCCTTAGATCTAAACTCAATGGAGTGATTTCTTTTTTTTTTTCCAACTTTTATTAGATATTTTCTTCATTTACATTTCAAGTGTTATCCAGAAAGTTCCCTATACCCTCTCCCCTCCCGGCCCTGCTCCCCTACCGTTCTGCTCCCATATCTTGGCCCTGGCATTCCCCTGTACTGAGGCATATAAAGTCTGCATGACCAAGGGGCCAACGAGGTCCCAATGATGGCCAACTAGGCCATCCTCTTCTATATATGGAGCTAGAGACATGAGCTCAGGGGGTACTATTTAGTTCATGTTATTCTTTCACCTATAGGGTTGAAGACCCCTTCAACTCCTTGGGTACTTTCTCTAGCTCCTTCCTTGGGAACCCTGTGTTCCATCTAATAGCTGATTGTGAGCATCCACCTCCATGTTTGCCAGGCACTGGTATAGACTCCCACGAGACAACTACATCCGGGCCCTTTCAGCACTATCTTGCTGGCATATGCAATAGTGTCTATATTTGGTGGCTGATTGTGGGATGGATCCCTGGCAGCCGCAGTCATTGGGTCCATCCTTTGGATTCAGCTTCACACTTGATCTCTGTAACTCTTTCAATGTGTGCTTTGTTCTTAATTCTAGGAAGGGGTGACGTGTCCACATTTTGATCTTCCATCTTCTTGAGTTTCATGTGTTTAGTAAATTGTATCTTGGGTAGTCTAGGTTTCTGGGGTAATATCCACATATCAGTGTGTACATGTTATGTGAGTTCTTTTGTGATTGGGTTACCTCATTCGGGATGATGGCCTCCAGATCCAGCCATTTGCCTAGGAATTTCATATATTTACTGTTTTTAATAGCTGAGTAGTACTCCATTGTGTAAATATACCAAATTTTTTGTATCCATTCCGCTGTTGAGGGACATCTGGGTTCTTTCCAGCTTCTGGCTATTATGAATGAAGCTGCTATGAACATGGTGGAACATGTGTCCTTATTACCAGTTGGACACATATCTTCTGGGTATATGCCCAGTAGAGGTATTACAGGATCTTCTGGTAGTACTATGTCCAATTTTCTGAGGAACCGCCAGACTGATTTCCAGAGTGGTTGAACCCGCTTGCATTCCCACCAACAATGGAGGAGTGTTCCCCTTTCTNGTTTTAGCTCCCTTGTCAAAGATCAGGTGACCATAGGTGTGTGGATTCATTTCTGGGTCTTCAATCCTATTCCATTGATCTACCTGTCTGTTGCTGTACCAGTACCATGCAGTTTTTGTTACGATTGCTCTGTAGTACAGCTTGAGGTCAGGCATGGTGATTCCACCAGAGGTTCTTTTATTGTTGAGAAGAGTTTTTGGTATTCTAGATTTTGTGTTATTCCAGATGAACTTGCTTATTGTCTTTTCTAGATCCTTGAGGAATTGAGTTCGAATTTTGATGGGGATTGCATTGTATCTGTAGATAGCTTTAGGCACGATAGTCATTTTTACTATATTGATTCTGCCAATCCATGAGCATGGGAGATCCTTCCATCTTCTGAGATCTTCTTCAATTTCTTTCTTCAGAGACTTGAAGTTCTTGTCATACAAATCTTTCACTTCCTTCGTAAGAGTCACTCCAAGATATTTTATATTGTTAGTGACTATTGTGAAGGGTGATGTTTCCCTGATCTCTTTCTCAGCCATTTCATCCTTTGTATAGAGAAAGGCCATTGCTTTGTTTGAGTTAATTCTATATCCAGCTACTGCACTGAAGCTGTTTATCAGGTTTAGGAGTTCTCTGGTGGAGTTTTTGGGGTCACGTATATATACTATCATATCATCTGCAAATAGTAATAATTTGAGTTGTTCCTTTCCAATTTGTATCCCCTTGACCTCCTTTTGTTGTTGAATTTCTCTGGCTAGGACTTCAAGTACTATATTGAATAGGTAGGGAGAAAGTGGGCAGCCTTGTCTGGTCCCTGATTTTAGTGGGATTGCTTCCAGTTTCTCTCCATTTAGTTTGATGTTGGCCACTGGTTTGCTGTAGATTGCTCTTATCATGTTTAGGTATGGGCCTTGAATTCCTGATCTTTCCAAGACCTTTATCATGAATGGATGTTGGATTTTGTCAAATGCTTTCTCAGCATATAAGGAGATGATCATGTGGTTTTTATTTTTGAGTTTGTTTATATAGTGTATTATGTTGATGGATTTCCATATATTAAACCATCCCTGCATTCCTGGGATGAAGCCTACTTGGTCATCATGGGTGAACATTTTGATGTGTTCTTGGATTTGTTTGGCGAGAATTTTATTGAGTATTTTTGCGTCGATATTCATAAGGGAAATTGGTCTGAAGTTCTCTATCTTTGTTGTGCCTTTATGTGGTTTAGGTATCAGAGTAATTGTGGCTTCATAGAATGAATTGGGTAGTGTACCTTCAGATTCTATTTTGTTGAATAGTTTGAGAAGAACTGGAACTAGGTCTTCTTTGAAGGTCTGATAGAACTCTCCACTAAACCCATCTGGTCCTGGGCTTTTTTTGGTTGGGAGACTATTAATGACTGCTTCTATTTCTTTAGGAGATATAGGGCTGTTTAGGTCATTAATGTGATCCTGGTTTAACTTTGGAACTTGGTATCTGTCTAGAAAGTTATCCATTTCCTCTAGTGCCTGATACTGTTCCAATTATTTCCTTCCCTCCTGTCTTTATCCCTTGTCCCTCTGTCCTTCCAACTACCACAATCATCCTGTCATCCTCCCCCCCCCCAACTTTAATGCAAGACTGAAACATTCATAGCCAGATTTTCCTTTCTTCTAAGCTCCATATTTTCTTTGGGTTGTATTATGGACAACGTATGCTTTGGGACTAATATCCATTTATTGGTGAGTATATGGTATGTGTTCTTTTATGTCTGTGTTACCTCACTATGAATGGTATTTTCTAGTTCCATCCATTTGCCTGCAAATTTCATAAAGTCATTGTTTTTTATCATTGT
Organism: Mus minutoides; assembly: GCA_902729485.2. Lineage (NCBI taxonomy): Eukaryota > Metazoa > Chordata > Mammalia > Rodentia > Muridae > Mus > Mus minutoides. The sequence continues at coordinate 704,160 of LR750237.1, forward strand.
GTCATAATTGTGTTCCAACATGGTTTTATCAGCTAACAGACACTCCAGCAATGGAGTAGTGTTCCTCTTTCTCCACATCCTCACCATCTGCTGTTACCTGTGTTGTTAATCTTAGCCATTTTGATTGGTGTGAGGTGGAATCTCAGGTTCCTTTTGATTGACATTTCTCTAATTATTTATGATGTTGAACATTTCATTTTTTCTTCTTTTCTTTTTAAAAATTGGATGTTTTCTTTATTTACATTTCAAATGTATTTTTTTCCGGGGAGGGGATGTTTGAGACAGGGTTTCTCTGTAGCCCTGGCTGTCCTGGAACTCACTTTGTAGACCAGGCTGGCCTCGAACTGAGAAATCTGCCTACTTCTGCCTCCCAAGTGCTGGGATTAAAGGCCTGCGCTACCACACCCGGCCAAATTTTATTCCCTTTCCTAGAATAAGCCCTCCTCCAGCCCCAGGGAAAGCCACTATCCCAGTCCCCTTCTTCTTGCTTCTATGAGGGTACCCAGGAATAGTATTTCTTTAAGTGCTTTTCAGCCATTCCAGATACCTTAGTTGAGATTTCTCTACATCTGTACTCCAAATTTTAATAGGGTTATTTTGTTCTCTGGTGTCTACCTTCTTGAGTTCTTTTTACATTTTGAACATTAGCCTTCTATTGGATGTAGGGTTGATAAATATCTTTTTTCAGTATATCTTAGTCTTTCCATTTCTTCTTCAGTGTACCTTTATGGTAAGGGTTGATAAAGGTATGACATTTAGGCTTTAATGCACCAAAGTCTCCCACACTCTGCACATTTCTGAATTGTGGATTTTGTTTTAATTTCCATCTACTTCAAGGAAAAAACAAACTTCTCTGATGTGACTTGAGTGTGGTATGAACAGTTTGTCATTGATAGTCATTTTATTGCTCATTAAATAGAAATAGTAGAATGGTATCCCCAGGGCACATAACCTATCTAGTCTTATGTTCTTAAACATTTTAACAGTGTCAAGCATATGGTCCATCTCATAGAGTGGACATTGAATCTAATTGTTAAAGGTGATTGGTTACTCTCATTATATTTGTGACAATATATCTTGCTGACAGGATGCTACTATAGGTTACAGGGTTCATGGTTGGGTGATATTAATGGATATTTTTCTCCTTTAGTAGTACTCATAATGCTTTTCACACCATGAATGTGGGTCTGTGTGAACTGAACTTCTAATTAGGCATCAGATAAGTTTTTTGATGTCCAAAGTCATAGGTAAGTGAGTTTTCCCACAATAGGACTTTCCTGCTAGGTAGTGGGACGTCACCAAAAGCATTGGCATTAGTTTCTAATCTTTAGACAGGTCTGTGTGTCTATTTGGACAATGCCTCAACAAAACGTAACTCATTCCTCTTATTGAAAGTTTTCCTTGGTACCATATTATGCCGAGATGTAACACTGTTGGCCACTAAACTCCACTTAAACTCCTCTCATATGTTTGCATTTCAGTAAGCTTTTACAGTAATAAGCTTTCTTGTATTTTCAAAAGGTCTTTAGTGTTAGTTAGTTTCCCCATATTCCATCCTCAAATCTGCATGAGTCATCAATTCTGTTGACACATATATATCCTAACACATATATACACATGCATATGTATGAATATATATATATATATATATATATATATATATATATATATATATATGATGCTTGAAGAAGAAGTATGTTAAGATTTTTTTCAAATATTTATGGAAATCCTGTCATAAATGTAATACAAAGTTGATTTATTGAATTTTTAATGAAAGCAAATCTACAACTCAAATATTTTTAAGTCAAAGATTCTAAAATGGTATGATCCAAAAGTATGGTAATCTAATAGACATATACTGAGTAAGAATGGCAAAAAAAGTTAAAAGACTTTTTTTTTCACATACTTAAACCACACATGGTTCAATAGAAGCAGAAAAAAAATGTATTCTCAATTAAAACACTGTTATTCAAAACATATCCACATATCCTATGTGGCTTTGCAAGCGGTGATTTTATGCTCAGGGCAAAGTCTGTGTGTTACATGCTCAGAAATAAGTTCTTCATAAAATGTATGTACTATTGCATGGGTATCTGTTACAACGAATACTTTATATTCACCATGTGTTGATTTTGAATTGTTTTTTTCATAGCTGCATGCTCAGAAATGTTTTATTTGTATAAATTCTTTCTGACTAAAGTTCAGTTGTAAGGATTTATAAGGGTTTTAACATACACACTAAAACTCTCCCATATAAATGCTTTGCTGTGCTGATTAACTCCCTTTTCTACAGAACAAATGTGTGTGCACAAAAATTACTTAGAAGTCTGCTCCATATCGAAAACATTTTATAGACCACATTTTAGTAATAGAAATAGATAAGCACAAGTCTTCCATAGCGTAAGGCTCATTACTTTTCATTAATGATTAATGTGAAATGTATTTTTGGAAAAGAGTAAAGCTATTCTATCATACAAAGAGAGATATGCATATCCACTCTATTTAAATATTCAGTGTTTCAAATGTCATTTATCACAGTAGATCTCAATGTAGGTTATTATACCTTTCATTAGAAAAGTAATTTTTAGTTTTCCTGTTTTATTTTTGTTTTTTTGTTTATTTTGTTTGTTTTTCTTTATGTAGGTAATTTTTCACTTTATTTTCCATTTGTGAGTTCAGAATAACATACACACACTATAATATTTATTTTGTACTAAATTACTTTCTTGGAAAATTGCAAGTGTCTGGCGATGTGTACTTGGAAACTCAGACTGCATGGAACTCAGCAACTGGACGTTATGCATCACTCCTGGAAAACTTGGGCACAGCTGAGACTTTATGTGTATCCAATTTTTAAACAAAAATACAGAACAGATATCCAGGTCCTATTAAAATATATGAATTTATGAATTGAAATATAGTTAGGCTGAAGAAGATAAATGAAATCTCAAATAGGTCATTTTTTGAAATCCCTAAAGTATCTCTCTTAGATGATGTATTTTGAGGTCTCTAAATTGAAACAAAGCATTTCTGTAACTTAAGATCAAAATAAACAAAAGTGACAAATATTTGATTTCACTACACGTTTAAAGGGGTTCTGTTTAATGTTATATTTCTACAACTGTGTTTGTAGAATATTTAGTGTTCTGAACAAAGTGAAAATATTTAGTTTCGTAAGTTACCCTGTTTATGCTTCTGAGATGCCTCATCACAAGGGTTCTTGGCGTGCTGCCTCACTCACTGGGCTGCTTGTACTGTCCTTACTCCTTATGAAACTGAATATTCATCAGTTTCTAAGCTTATATTATCCACAAAGCTAACATAGTGGCCAGTATAAAGTATCTCTTTCCAGCACTATCCCCCCAGGTTATGTTCAATGGGAACCTTCCTGCCTGATTCTGGAAATATTTTCTTCCATCACATTCCATCTTGACAATATAATGCTTCTGTGTATGTTAGAAGTGTTGCAATTCATTAGTGAGCTCCCTCCTATTGTGTACTCAGTTAGATATCAATTAGGTCTTCTGTATAGCTCACCCTCATTGATATCTCGTGGGGAGGCTGGGCTGCTTGCTTTGTTCTCTTCCCAGTATCATTTTCAAACTTAGTGCCATTGCTTTGGGCTCACCTGGAAGTGAACCTCATGGAAGAGAAGGGTGATATGACACCTGAGCCCATCATCTGAAGACAGCTGAGAAGCAAAGAAATACACAAGAAAACTGCCAATCTAATACTGACAAATCACTTTTTAAATATACACCTCAATCATCCAATAGTCCCCACCTCCTAAACTTATCCCCAGACTTGATTCTCTAGACACCAGGGACCAAGCTTTTAATATATGGCCTTGAGAGACAATTATAATACATACTACAATATCTACTTGCACCAGTTACCTTAAACATGATCTAAAGTCAGCACAATTAGATTAAAAAGTGAATTAAAAATACAATTTTGGAAGGAAAGAAGTAAAATCATCTAGAACCATTGGAAATATGGCCTAAACTACAGAAAGTTTTAAGGAATGTACCAGAAGCTATTATATCCAAAGCAAAGGTTCAGAAAGATAGAATATAAGATCTGACTATGAAAATGACTTGAATTTTTATAGACAAAAATTTATAAAAATATATTTGAGAAAATAATCCCATGCATAACCTTCAAAAACAATGAAACCCAGAAGGTAAAATTTACCATGTGAAGTATAGGAATTCACACCAAAGCTAGATGACATTGCTAAAAAGGAGTAAGGAAGATATCCAAGATATCCATCAATGGAAAGCTGTCCAATGATTGTGAGTTGAAAAGGTAAAGTTAACACGGCCATACTCAACAGATAATCTGAAGACAATATAACACCCATCAAAGCTCAATTAGCATTTAAAAAAATTTTTAGCATTTTTATTTTTATAAAAGTCAACATACTACTCTATAAACTCAAACAAATTGCAAGGGATTTAGTAAGTCAAAACTGCTCTACAGTTGGGCATATAGATGTGAAGAAGAAAATTCACTTCATGATTAAATACATAATCCACAGACAACTAATCTACAACAAGTTGGCCAAAACTGTACTTTCTTTGGTAATATAAGGAGCTAAAGCCCTGTGTACTCCTTTGCTGATGGCTTAGTCCCTGGGAGTTTTGTGGGGTCTGGTTGGTTGATATTGTTGTTCTTCCTATGGGGTTACAAAACCTTCAAATCCTTCAGTCCTTTCTCTAACTCCTCTATTGGGAACTTAGTGCTCAGTACAATGGTTGGCTGTAAACATCTACCTCTGTATTTGCAAGGCTCTGGCAGGGACTCTCAGGAGAGAACCATATCAGGCTCCTTTCAGCATGCACTTCTTAGCATCCACAATAGAGTTTGATAACTGTATATGGGATGAATCCCCAGATGTGACAGTTTCTGGGTGGCCTTTCTTCAGTCTCTGCTCAACACTTTATCTTCCATATTCGTGCCTCTGAGTATTTTGTTCTCATACGAAGAACTGAAGCACCCACACTTTGGTCTTCCTTCTTGTTGAGCTAAGTATGGTCTGTGAATTGTATCCTGGTTATTAGGAGATTTTGGGCTAATATCCACTTTTCCATGAGTGCCTATCCATGTGTCTTCTTTTGCAATTGTATTACCTCATTCAGGAGGGTATTTTCTAGTTCCATCAATTTGCCTCAGAATTTCATGAATTCATCGTTTTTAAAAGCCAAGTAGTACCCTGTCATGTAAATGTACCACATTTTCTGTATCCGTTCTTCTATTGAAGGACATCTTGGTTATTTCCAGCTCCTGGCTATTATAAATAACGGTGCTATGAACATCATGGAGCATGTGACCTTATTACATGTTGTAGCATTTTTCTGGATATATTCACAGGAGTGGTACAGCTTGGTCCTCAGGTAGTACTATGTCCAATTTTCTGAGGAACTTCCAAACTGAGTTCCAGAGTGGTTGTTCCAGCTTGCAATCCCACCAGCAATGGAGGAGTGTTCCTTTTTCTTCATAGCCTCACCAGCATCTGCTGTAACCTGAGTTTTAGATTTTAGCCATTCTGACTCGTGGAATGTCAGGGTTGCTTTCATTTGCATTTCCCTGATGACTAAGGATGTTAAACATTTTTTTAGGTGCTTCACAGCTATTCAATATTCCTCAGTTGAGAATTCTTTGTTTAACTCTGTACCCAATTTTTAATAGGGTTATTTGGTTCTCTGGATTCTAACTTCTTGAGTTCTTTTTACATATTGGATATTAGCCCTCTATCAGAAGTAGAATTGGTAAAGATCTTTTCCCAATTTGTTGGTTGCCATTTTGTACAATTGACAGTATCCTTTGCCTTACAGAAGCTTTGAAATTTTATGAGGTTGCATTTATTGATTCTTGATCTTATAGAATAAGCCATTGGTGTTCTGTTCAGGAAATTTCCCCCTATGCCCATGTGTTTAAGGTTCTTCCTCACTTTCTCCTCTATAAGTCTCGGTGTATTTGGTTTTACATGGAGGTCCTTGATCCACTTGGACTAGAGCTTTGTAGGAGAAAAGAATGGGTTGGATTTTGTCAAATGCTTTCTCAGCATCTAATGAAATGATCATGTGGATTTTTTTTTTTTTCTTTGAGATCGTTTATGTAGTGGATTACGTTGATGGATTTTTGTATATTGAACCATCCTTTCATCCCTGGGATAAAGTTACGTTATTATGGTGAATGATCATTTTAATGTGTGCTAGCATTCAGTTGGCAAGAATTTTATTGAGTATTTTTGTATCGGTGTTCATAAGGGAGATAGGTCTGAAATCTCTTTGTTTATTTTTTGTGCATTTTAGGTATAAGAGTAATTATGGCTTCATAGATTGAATTGGGTAGTGTACCTTCTGTTTCTATTTTGTGGAATAGCTTGAATAGTATTTGTATTAGGTCTTTTTTGAAGGTCTGATAGAATACTCCATTTAGTCCTGGGCTTTTTTACATTGGAAGACTATTAATGACTGCTTCTATTTCTTTAGGGGTTATGGGCTTGTTCAGATGGTTTATCTGAGCCTGTTTTAACTTTTGCACCTTGTATGTGTCTAGAAAATTTTCCAGTTCATTTAGATTTCCCAATTAGTTCACTATAAATCATCAGTAGTCTGATCTGATGATTTTTTGAATTTCCATGGTTTCAGTTGTTGTGTCTTCCTTTTCATTTATGATGTTATTAATTTGGATACTGTCTCTGTGCCCTCTGGTTAGTCTGGCTAAGGGTTTATCTACCTTGTTGATTTTCTCAATGAACCAGCTCCTGGTTTGATTGATTCTTTTTATAGGTCTCTTTCTTTCTATTTTGTTTATTTCAACGCTGAGTTTGATTATTTCCTGCCATCTCTTCCACTTGCATGCATTTACATCTTTTTGTTCTAGAGCTTTCAAGTGTCCTGTCAAGTTGCCAGTGTAATTTCTCTCCAGTTTCTTTTGGGAAGCACGTAGGGCTATGAGTTTTTCTCTTAGCACTGCTTTCATTGTCCCATAAGTTTTAGTACAGTGTTTCTTCATTTTCATTACATTCTAAAAAGTATTTAATTTCTTTATTTCTTCCTTGATAAAATTATCATTGAGTAGAGTGTTGTTCAGTTTCCATGTGTATGTTTGTTCCCTGTGGTTTTTGTTGGAATATAAGACCAGCCTTAGTCCATGGTGATCTGATAGAGTACATGGGAATATTTCAATCTTCTTGTATCTGTTGAAGCTTCTTTTGTGGACAATTGTATGGTCAATTTTGGAGAGGGTACCATGAGGTGCTGAGAAGAAAGTATATTATTTTGTTTTAGGATGAAATGTTCTATAAATATCTGTTAAATCCATTTGGCTCATGACTTCTCTTAGTTACTCTGTGTCTCTATTTAGTTTTTGTTTCCATGACCTGCCCATTGATGAGACTGGGTTGTTAAAGTTTCCTACTATCATTGTGTGGGGTATACTGTGTGCTTTGAGCTTTAGTAAAGTTTGTTTAATGAATGTGGTTGCCCTTGCACTTGGAGCATAGATGTTCAGAATTGAGAGTTCATCTTGGTAGATTTTTACCTTTGACTTTTATGACGTGTCCTTCCTTATCCTTTTTGATAACTTTTGGTTGCAAGTCAATATTATTTGATATTAGAATGGCTACTTGAGCTTTTACCTTGGGCTCATTTGCTTGGAAAATTACATTTTGAACTTGCACTCTGAGGTAGTATCTGTCTTTGTCATTGAGGTATGTATCCTGAATGCACCAAAATGCTGGATCCTGTTTAAGTGTCCAGTCTGTTAGTCTATATCTTTTTATTGGGAATTGAGTCCATTGATATTAAGAGATATTAAGAAAAGTCATTGTTACTCCCTATTATTTTTGTTGTTAGAAGTGGAATTATGCTTGTGTGCCTATCTTCTTTAAATTTGTTGAAAGACTCTTTTCTTGCTCTTTCTAGGGTGTAGCTTTCCTCCTTGTGTTTTTGTTTTCCATTTATTATCCTGTGTAGGGCTGGATTTGTGGATAAATATTGTATAAATTTGGTTTTGTTGTGGAATATCTTGTTTTCTCCATCTATGGTAATTGAGAGTTTTACTGGGTATAGTAGTATGGGCTGGCATTTATGTTCTCTTAGGGTCTGTATGACATCCTCCCAGGATCTTCTATCTTTCACAGACTCTGGTGAGAAGTCTGGTATAATTCTGATAGGTCTACCTTTATGTTACTTGAACTTTTGCCCTTACTGCTTTTAATATTTTTCCTTTTTTTTTTTTTAAATGTATTTGTTGTTTTGATTATTTTGTGATGGGAGGGATGTCTTTTCTGGTCCAGTCTATTTGAAGTTCTATAAGCTTCTTGTATGTTCATGGGAATCTCTTTCTTTACATTAGGAAAGTTTTCTTCTATAATTTTGTTGAAGATATTTACTTGTCTTGTAAGTTGGGAATCTTTGCTCTCTTCTATACCTATTATTCTTAGGTTTGATCTTCTCATTATGTCTTGGATTTCCAGGATGTTTTGGGTTAAGAGTTTTTGCATGTTGCATTTTCTTTTATGGTTGTGTTAATGTTTTCTGTGGTATCTTCTGCACCTGAGATTCTCTATTCTATCTCTTGCATTCTGTTGGTGTTGCTTGCATCTATGACTCCTGGTCTCTTCCTTGGCTTTCTAAATACAGGGTTGTCTCCTTTTGTGATTTCTTTATTGTTTCTATTTCCCTTTTTATATCTTGGATGGTTTTGTTCATTTCCTTAGCCTGTTTGTATTTTCCTGTAATTCTTTAGGGGTTTCTATATTTCCTCTTTAAGGACTTCTACTTATTTACCGATGTTTTCCTGTGTTTCTTTAAGCGAGTTATTTATATCCTTAAACTCCATCATCATCATGATGAGAAGTGACTTTAGATCTGAGTCTTCCTTTTCTGATGTGATGGTATATACAGGACTTGCTATGGAGGGAGAATTGGGTTCTGATGATACCAAATAACCTCGGTTTCTGTTGCTTATGTTCTTATGCTTGCCTCCTGCCATCTGATTATTTCTAGTGCTCCTTGACCTTGTATACCCTTGTATATCTGACTGAAGCATATCCTTCCTGTAATCCTGTTTGAGTCAGAAATCCTCAGAGTCCAGCTGTCTCTGTGATCCAGTGATTCCAGGATCCAGTGATCCTGAGATTCTCATGAGTAAGAGTTCCTAAGAATCAAGCTGCAGGTGAGAACCTGAGATCCTGTCTTGACAAGCGCCTTGGGATCATGAGATCCTGAAATCCTGTTATCCTGGGTGTGCGAGAGTGCCTGGGAAAGGAGCCTTCTCTAGGGGCTATGGTGCTGGCTGCAGAGTTCCAATCCAAGGTAAACTGGCACTGACTGGAAGGAATTGGAGCCACTGGTGGGGCAAGGTTTGTGTGTCCCTGGATCCTGCTGGTCCCAGTTTCTCTCAGTGTTGTTGGAACAGATGTTGTGTTATACTCACCCCTGATCATCATATCCTTTCTATATAAGATTTTATAAAATGAGTAATCACTGAAATTATCAAATTGTTAAAATTATTGTAATATTGTAACTAAAATTACTAAAATATATACAGAGTTCAATGAGTCAAAACAAATCTAATTGAAATTCTACAATAAATTTTGTAATTTCTTTTAAAATTATAAATATTTTAATATAACAAGTATAAAATGAATTTTATAAAAAAAATCAGAATTTCCTTAAGTGAATGAGAAAAATATCTCTTCTATGTTCTATCTTAATTCTCTGTTTCTATTCCTCTTTTTATCTTGTGAATTTGTACTATAAAAGTTGTTTCACATTCTTTATGTTCTATAGTTATAAAGGTAGTCTTTATCGTTTTTCAATTTTGAATTGAAACTTCTAAATAATGTTTGCTTTTTTCCATCTAGTACATTAAAGAAGTAGTGGGCTGCAGACAAATGAAGAAATAGTGTCAGCCTTCTGGGTGGGGTGGCTAAATCCTGTTTCATGGGAAAATGACAGAGAAGAAAAACACCCTTTTAGGGATATATACTTGGGTGAGGCAGGAAGGAAACTAAGAGGGTCCATTTGACATTTCCTTTTGGTCTTTTTCTTTCCCTATTTTGAGTTGCTCTGCTTCCCAGACCATATTTTGCCTGTTCCATGAAAGGAACAGCTAATACAAAGATCATTTGCAAACTATGATGATATACGGTCAGTAACAAATTTAATTCACTGATGAAACTATTTGCAGGATTAGGACACTATATTTATTTTGTATTCATTGCCCATGGCAAGTAAGGTAATTTTCAGTCTCTTCCTGTCAGATGCCTTAAGTTTGCTTCCATATTTTCTATATCATTATGTATATTACCAGGAAATTTAAGAAACATAAAATAGGAAAATTTGTAAAATAAATAAATAAATAAATAAATAAATAAATAGATAAATAAATAAATAAATAAAACAAAATCAGAATAGTAGTAGGCAAGAATTTGCATGTGGGTATTAAAGACAGGTGGTACTGGGAGGGACGTTCTAAACCATCTGTGTGGTTTTGTAAACATAAAATAATTAATTTGTAAATCTTAATACAACTGTATGCCCAAAGTGTGGATAATTATGTATTTCTGCATGTGACTTAACACACTTTTTTGTTAAATAGGCTCAAAAGATTATAAAATAAATAACCGGAGAAATGATGTCAAAACATTTACTAAATTCAGGTATGATGCTTATTCTTAGTGGCAACTTAACTATATCTGGAATTAACTAAAACCAGAATGGTAGTGTACACATTTGAGGATGTTTTCTTAATAAAATAAAATGGAAAGACCTACCTTTAATTCATATATATTCAAGGTGGGAGGAACAATCATTGTTGGTTTGAAAATTCATTTTTAATCTCAGTCACACCTTCTGTGGCAGCCTATATAAAGGACATGGAGGAAGGAAGCTTTTGTCCTTTTTCCTCTTTGTGCTCACTTTGCTAGCAAATTCTTACCTTCATTGGTACTGGAGGCTACACTTTCAGGATTCTGGTATGTCCTGAAGACCATCTGAGACATACATTGTTATGGGCTAAACAACTTTTCAACTCTTAGACTCTCTGTTGGTAGACAGATATTGTTGGATTAGCAGGACCATATAATAGAAGAATGACTTTAAGCTGTTTGAAGGGCATATTTCAGAGACTCAGAACATTAGTTCACAGACTAAAATTCTAGGATAAAAATTAAGGTCAAAATGTGGTCTTCTATCACGAAAAAGTTTTTAATGTTTTTCATGCCATAATTATAATTTATGTAATAATCCAACCAAGCTTCCCAGCATGTGTATATGTCAAGCATATCTAATATGTGATTATGATGCATGAAAATGTCTCATAAACAGCAATGAATCCTGAAAATGAAAATAAAACATAAAGTGTTCAGTGATAACAGTCCCCTCTGTGTCTAACAAGATCATTATACTTTAGACTGAACACAGTCTTAAGGAAAGGGATCTTATGCCTGTGAATTCACATAAAAGTTGTACAGTTTCTGAATATTTCATATATGACAGACTTCTTAGGAAAAGTTGGAGAGATTTATGTTAATATTTACCAGGCAGTGGAAACAGTATAAGCTACATACCTCGCAGGACTAGAGACATTCTAAAGAGACACTTGTACTCTGTGTTTAGATATCCAGCAACTGGAAAATTAAACCTCATGAAATTGAAATTTCCCAATGAATCTCTTGCTGGGAGAAGAATTTGTTGAAATCCCAGAGATTTCCAAAGAGAAATTTCTTATCCAGAGAAAGAATTTGTTTCTGGGAGAAAATTCCAACTTGTCAGATAACCTCCGAGGGGTCTCAGAGATGAGACCCTGCTCACTTCATGCTGGAATACTTCATCATGCACATTTTCTGCTTTCTGTTTTAACACTACCTTCCTGCCAGGTCAGCATAGCCAGCCATGTGGAACAGCATCAAGAGATCGTTGTCTCTCTTCTCAATATGACCACATTGAGTAAATCTTCCTTTTCCACTTTTCACTCCTGTTGGCTGTTTTACTTGGCATACTAAGGATGAGTGAACTTGGTTGTTGGGTCACAGGCGCTAACCTATAAGTCTATGGTAACAACAGGTTTTCAGGATTCTCCAAACAGAGTCAGCAGCAGGCTGGAAAGTAGGGAGAAGGTATCTACTACTCTGGTGGTGATCTCCAGAAAAAAAAAAAAAAAAGTTTCTCTATTATATATACATATATCCTTTTTCTTACTTTAGAACTATTTCAGTATAACTTCTATCCCTACTAATCAAAGCTTTGTCTACAATGAAAGCCATTAGATGAATATCCATCTTCTCTTACTTTTCAACATGTCTTTTTAAAATAATATGTGAGCTTCTGTCTCAAATATGCATATTAAATTGAAGCAAAGTCCAGCTTTGTCCATAAAAGTAATTTTGGAAATGCTGATGTGAGAATATTTGTGAAGAAACATGTCTATTATAATGAATTTAGAATATTCAGAGAAACTAATCTTAAATATTCTTAATTTTTGAAGGAAGAGATAATTTTCCCCAATATTTCTGTATTTTTAGCTAAGTAACACTTTGAAAGCTAGCATTAGCATTAAAAATCTATTTCTGTTGAATGCATGAATTTTTATGAGATATACTTCTAGTCAGGTCACATATGATAAAGTTTAAAATCTCTTAGACTGTTACTATTTTTTACTAGCATTAAATATTGAGAGGATTACATAATCTCCCTGTACTTTCCTTTTCATGTGAACAAAATAAGGCTAGGTATCATTAAACCCTATAATGGATTTTAGTAGGATAAACCTTGAGTCTCCAGAAAAATAATGTTTCTGTCTCATATGTATAGGTGTATGTTATTGCAAAGTGGATAAAAATAAGTTAACAACTTAGGTACATAGCAAATACTTGGCTCTTCCCTTTGTGTGCAATAGTCACAACCTTAAAAATATAATGAAGGATGTGAACTAAGAATCGGCATTCCATTTTCTGCCTTCCTTAGTTGCAATGTTTAAAAGAAATTCTCTCATAAATTGTCATGGATTATACTGTAAACATTATTTTATCAAATGACTTTATGTGGTTGCAATTCCCAAATAATTGGCCCAACGCTATTCTAGATCTTTCTATAAAGATAGGTTTAGATGATGTTAAAAATTAAAATTGTTTTGAATGAAGCACAATAATCTCTATATGGTGGGTGTGGCCGGTCTAATCACTAAAGGCCTAATTGCCCTTGAGCAAAAAGGCAGGCTACCAGTTTACTCAGTTTGCAGGCCTTCTCTGGGTATCCAGGCTTTAGATAGGCATTGTAAATTTTGGATTTCATCCTCAGTGATTAAGTTTACTAGCATCGTTTTTTCCTGCTGCTCTCCTCCCTCCCTTTCCTCTCCCTCTCTCCCTCCCTTCCTTCCTATCTACTTACCTCCTTCCCTCCAACCTCCACCCTCTACCTCTCTCTCTTTCTCTCTGTCTAGTCCTCCATTGGTTCTATTTATCTGGAAATCACTTTCTCTTATGATGACTGAGTTGGTCTGTCTATATTGAGTGGCAAAAAACCCAAATTACTTTCATTCTTCCATATGTAGCTATTCAATTTTCTCAGCATCATTTGTTGAGTCTGTACAGAATTTCTCCAACATGTATTGTTCGTTTCTTAGTCAAAATCACATATCTGTAAGAGTGTTTGTTCACATACAGGTCCTTAATTCTGTTCCATTATTTTGTGTATATGTTTTTATACCCAAACTAAAGTTCCATGATAAGACTTGAGATATGAGATGGTAATATCATCAGAAATCTTTTCAGGGTGGTTTTAGGTATTCTGTGTCTATTTTTTCCATATGAAGTTTAAAACTCTTTTCTTTTCTCTGAAAAAATCTGTTTGGTTTTTATGGAAGCAGTGGTGAATCTGTATATTGTTTTTGGTAGGATGGTCAATTTCTCAATATTAATTTTACCACCCATCTATAAGCAAAGTGGGGAGGTGGTGTCTTTCTATCTTATTTGCATCTTCTTCGTGTGTGTGTGTGTGTGTGTGTGTGTGTGTGTGTGTGTGTGTGTGTGTGTGAGAGAGAGAGAGAGAGAGAGAGAGAGAGAGAGAGAGAGAGAGATTTTCATTGTATATATATTTTTGCTTCATAGCACTATTTCTTTCAAAGTATTTTATTTTGTTATTGCGACACTAAGAATGATAGCCATTTCCAAATCTCTTTATCTGTTTGTTTGTAATTTTTATGTAGGAAGAATACTGATGTTTTGTTTGTTAACTTTTTATCCTGATATTTTCTTGAATTTATTCATCAGCTGTCAGACCTCTCTGGTGGATGTTTTAAGTATAGAATCCTGATATCTGAAAATCAGCACTTCCAGACTTTCTCCTTCCCTATTTTGTAGCTTCTTTTGATCCCTGTTTTAGGTAAGACTTTCCTGTATTGAGCAGGAGAAGCAGAAAATGGACATCTTTGTGTTTTTCCTGATTTTAATGGAAAATACTCGAGTATTTTTTTTTTTTATTTCGAGGGATGTTGGCTGTTTGCTTGCTCTATAGTTCTGCTAAGGCATTTATAATGAAGGGATGCCAGATTTTTTTTATTTTTAATAGTCCAGTTCCCAACATGGAAATGGGAAGGGAGGAATTTACACCACCAACAATCCAAAAAACAATCAATGAGCTCTTGGCAATTCATAGTTGCTGGAGAGAGGGGTATAAGTTTATTTTTAAGAGCATATTCCCTATCAAGTTGACACCACTACAGTAGAAAGCTAAACATAAAAGAGAGAATAGATTGGATTACTAATTGGATTTAATGGATGAAAATAAATAAAAGGGGAATATGTAATGTTGTTTGTGTAATTATGGAGGCTGATGGTGGATCTGGATATGTTTGAGAGAGAAAAAAAAAAAAAAAACCCTCCTGATCAGGAGAATAGACCTACTGGCCTGGGGGTGGGGTATCTAACATAGTTTTGGTTCAGTCACTTTGGTTAAGAGACTACCATTAGGAAGTCTGGATAATTTTAAGCTATGGTAAAGAGATAAGCATAATAATCAGTTTTTTAGATCAGATTTTGTATATTTCCGTCCCAGAATCTTTACATCTAGTACAGTACCTTACAGGCTGCAGCATCTAAGGAACATAAGTGTGCTTTGTTCCCCTGGGTACTTCAAAGGTGTAAGTTTTCTTTTACTAATTCTCTTTTGTAAGCAGGCTTCCCTGAAAAGTTTTGAATTTTCAGGTAACACTTTGACCATTTTTATTCTTTCTGTAAAGTCTTACTCTCCCCTAGGTTGCTGCCGGTCAGTCATGTATCTGAACCCCATGGCAGCTTAAATGGCACAGCTTTTCTCTTTCCTCCTCCAATGTCTCTGGACAGTATTTGAGGTTGTACAATTTGCTTGCCCTGACATTTCTCTTTTGAGCTATAATAATAATATTGTCTTTTGCATCTATTTGAGTCCATCCCTACATTATTTTATTAATGAGTCTAAGAACTTCAAAGGGACCCTGAATTTCCTTTTATCAAAAAATGTGAGGGGAAGGGGTAAATATAATGAAAACAGATTCTACAAATTTTACAAGGGGGCAATACAACAACATGCTCAAATTAGATCACTATTTTAAAGCATTCATCATGTTTATAGTTATAGGATTCTGTCTCATGATTCTCTAAAATATGTAAATCTTTAGGTGATGGTAAAGATATATTAAGCTAGATACTATAATGGTCTTGTCTTTGACATGAGCATTTTTATTAAATGTAATTTCATTTCTCTAAAGCAGATGTTCGAAGGGTCAAAATATGTTTAGCCTCAAGAGGATAACCAACACTGTAAGAAACAATAAGGATATATGGATCTCTTCCCTCAATTATAATACAGTTTATGTTCAGACAAATAAATCAAATATTTTTATTCAGCTTCCTTTAAAGAGTTTTATGCAAATGTATAAATTGCTCATACCCAGTAAACATTTTTGTTTACACAAATGTCCACTGATGTATCCCATGAATTTGATTATCCTTTACACTTTGGAAGTGAGATCCCCTTCCTTTCCCTTCTTCACTTTCTGTGCTCATACTAGCCAATCAGGTAAGAAGTGAGGTATTAACACAGCCAATGAGGGCAGGGTGGAGATGGTAATTACTACTTGAGTAAAAACCAAATATACTTTCTGCATCCTTTTTTTTTTCTTCATCTTCAGACAATGACCTCTTGACAAAGTGTAAAGTTTGCCTTCTCCAGACAATTCAGTTGGAGTAGAAGTCTCTTACTTTGGCCATGTAAACTTCTTTCTAACAACAGCAATGGCAAATACCCTGGTCTTGTTTACATAGGAAGCAATGAAATGTGCTCATAGCAAAGCCAATATAAGTTATAAAGTTGTTTGGAGCGTGATAGATTTAGGAGACAAAACCTAGACCTGGCTCTGGTACCACAGAGGCATTTAGCCAAATTCTTTGGTCATTAACCCTGGTAACATTTATCCATTACATAAATATGAAATACTGCATTTTTCATTAGTAAAAAATTTTAAACATGAAGATATAATGGGATCCTCTACGGGTATTTACAATTTATATTTTACAAAGTATGAGACATCTATTTATTTGGCAGTGGAAAAATCCTTTCAAACAGAAGATGGTTATTTCCAGAGAATGGCATTGAACTACAAAACAAGATGTGGGCTCAGCAGATAAGAACTCTCCTTCCAGCCCCTAACTTTCCAATGTCCTCTCTGGTCTTCTCTTTTTCTTATTGTACACTTCCTTTTCTAGTGCTTTTTGTTTCTTTGCTGTGCTGGGGTTTGAACCCAGTAACTTATACTTGGCTTGGACACTAAGCCATGCTTCCAGCTTCCGTTAGTGATGCTGCTACATTTTTGTGGCTATTATTTTGGACAGACAAATCATGGCAGAATAGTTATTTAAAATACATTGTAATGCAGGTTGCCTTTGCTGTGAAGAAATGCTGTGAGGACTAAGCTCATAATTTCACTATTTGGGTGAGTTTCAGAATGAATGTATTTCATACACTTTCTAAGAAATCAACATATGTAGTTATTGAGAAATTTGTCTTCCACGTCATAGAATTCTGTTTATTTAATAAGGTATAAAAATATTAATAATAATATTTTTCTTGAGTATAAGTGTTCAATTTTATGTCTAAATTTAAATGCACAAAGATTTTTATATCTAGAAACAGTTCTCACTATTAAGAGTTAACAAAAATTCAAAAATACAATTAGTAATCATTTAAACTCAAGTAGAATTTTCTAGCAAAAAATAAATACATACATACATACATACATACATACATACATACATACATACACAAACAAACTTATCTCAGAATCTTACAGGATGTGTAGTAGTAAGTCAGTCACAAATGTAGTCTGCTGTCCTTTCCACATATCCAACTCAATCAAAGTAGCAGCAGGAATTGGACCTCTCTGTCTTCTGAATGCTCTTTATCATTTCATTTTGACTAAAGAAATTTACTGAAGAGCTATATAAATTTAAAGAGAAATAAGTTCAACGATATTTCTTACTAGGCTGTGCCTTGCTTGCAAAGGAGAAGAAACTGATCCTACATGATTAAAAAAATGGAGACATAAAAATAACCTAGGTTGATGCCATAGGACCAAAGGTTATTAATATATTGTTGCAAGAGCTCTTCAAAGAATATGTGGCCCATTAAAATCATAGTTTTCTATAGTAGGGAATATTATATCTATGAGTACATTTTGAATGCTTTGCCAGTTACAGAAGACATCTAACTGTAGGAAAATGGTAAATGGCAAGGTGCACATGGGGATTGTCTGTATTTAGTTTAATGTTGGATCAACAATACCATTAATAAAAAGTAAGGAGGCAATACTGACTTAGAAACAGATCTATGGCATGGTATTTTTATGGTGTAAAGCCAAACTTTAAATAAGCCAATGACCCCCACTCTGCTTGAAATGGTAGCAAACTTTCATGTCTATCAAATGAAAATCACAGGGCAAGAGTGTTATGAGGGCTTTGTTGTAAATCTGTTTTGTTAGCAAAACACCTTTTCGTCTATAATAATGGGAAAGAAGAAAAATGACATCAGAATAGCCAAAATTACAAGTGGAACGTTTTCCACATAAAGCTAAATTCTGATGAGATGGTCAAAGATATTTCTCTCTATCAATATTTGGTATGAAAATAACTAACCTGTGGATAATTTTCCTAGGTTAGAGAGAATGGTAATAAATGTTGGGCAAATGGAGAATTGATATCTAGAATTTATTGCTCTTTAATATTCACAGGACATTTCTGCCACTCATATGTCAGTTCCTATCATGTAATATGTATCTGATGGAGAGTGGATTGCAAAGGGCGTAAAATGTCTTGGTTATCCTTCATTTGAATTATACTTCACAAATCTCAGGATATTTTTTTTTTATATCTGTTTCCTGCTGTGAACAGTAAATTTTAAAATAATACTTTGGAAAGTGAGATGAATTCTTCTCCCAATGTCATCTTTTCTTTCGCAGAACCAAAGTATCCATGGAAGATGGTTCTTCTCTCACCTATCTATCCACTGTTGACAGCCTTCACATATCTCCTTAAGCTGTAATTCTTTCAGAATTCCTTCTAAAACATCCAGACATTGGAGGTAGGGTGGGTGTTCTTAATTCTCCTCTTTTCATTGAGTTAATAGTTCATGAGATGTTGTAGTTTATTTTTCCTACCAATGACCCATGACTGAGAACAACACAGATCATCATACATCTATGAGTATACAATGAAGTAAGCGTTCTTTCTATTGGCCTGAGTCTTTTCTGTAAAGTGAGTGTTCTGGTACTATCTACAAAATTTAAATATTTCCTGACAGTGTAGCCTTCTCCAGTTTCTAAGGTAAAGAATCCTTGCTATAGTTCAAACTCCATTTGAGTTTTCCACAGCAATTATACAGAACATACCTTGGAAAGCTTTATTTCTTACTCACTTTTATCTTTCCTTCTTATCCCATTCATCTTGTGTAAGAAACCTAAGGAGCTTTTTTTGTAGTTATACTTTTTACTATACAATGTTGAGCTTGACCAATCATGAGCAGAGGTGACAATAATTACTCACCATTGCTTTTGTCTGAGTAAAGTGATATAATGTTCACTTGTCATTTTGTTTGAAACTACTCCAAGAAAGACAAATACTTGGCGTCAAGGAGTGTAAGTAAGAATTTTAATATTTCTTTTAAATTGTATTGATTTACACTCCAGCCCTTGCTCCCTTCCCCACCACAGAGTTCCTCATTTTGTTCTTCTTTGCCTTGCATCCCCATGTCCTGGGACCTCAAGTCTCTAGAGGATTAGGCCCATCTTTTTCACTGAGGCCAGACAAGGTAGTCCTCTGCTATGTATGTGCTGGGAGATTCAGACCAGCATGTATGCTGCCTGGTTGGTGGCTCAGACTTAAGAAAGCTAGATTTAACACCTGTGATCCAATCTCTGTACACTTAGAAGGCTCAAGGCCTGACTGAAGTTCTGACTGAATCCATCTGAAAAGTGGGTAAAGCAAGATTATCAGGAATAAGTAGCAAATTCTGAACGTGTTCTGGATGCAGGTCTCTGGACATCGTTAGGATCAGTTCAGCTTCTGAGGATGAATCTTGTCAAAGCTGTTCATTCTATAATATACGAATCTCACAACCAATATTTTAGTAGCATTAACATGCTTTCATGGATCATGCAGGGTGAACAGATCAGTTAAGGATAACATTTTTCTCCTTGTTTGATCAGGTAAAAGAGAACTGCAATATCTATGAGCTAATTTTATCAATAACCAATTGTAATAAATCTTTATTCATATCATATGAAGGAGGGCTTGAAATATCCTAAGGATTCCATAACGAAAAAGACTTATTGTATCATTTTAGCTAAAGTTTTGTCTGGAGACATTTTTATGTCTAAGTCAGTTAGTGGGCTGTCCCCATATCAAGGAATCAGCAAACCAAGTTGCCTGTCCTGTTAGATTTTCTCAATTTTTTTGAGATCTTCATGGGTCTTCCCTTGTTATATCTGATACATACCACGTTGGAAGGGATCCAAAGCCTTTTCTCCTTTCCTGTCAGCACAAATACAGAGCCTTTCTCCAAAAATAGCATGTAGTTGGTCCAGTAATCAGAAATTATTAAAGTTATAGCTTGACCTATGTCCCAGAGGAATTTTAATATAACCACCTAACTCATAACCACATGCATTTTGATAAGTAAAGCCATTCAAAGTAATTAAAAAATCTAAACAAATATTAACCATTGATACAGTGCTTTTTCACCATCTCCTGATTTTTTTACCTATAACTTAAGATGAGAAGCCTCAATTTGTTATATATCTATGTGGTTTACTGGGTTGTGTACATTTTTTAGGTATCTGTCAGGGTGGAACTACTAGGCACTGATGGCTCCTATTGATGGCAGCAGTCAATTAAAGACAGAGATGATGTCTCCTGATATAACCTGGGCACTAATAGTACCCAATATTAGCAGCTTGGGCATGATGGTACCTACTATCAGCCCCTGGTGATGGCAGCATGCAATTAAAGCCAGAGTTTTATACTAAGAAACATTTTTTCAAATCACACATTGTTTAGGTATACTCACAATAAATTACTTGAATGGGTATTATACTCCAAATGCTTGAACCAGCTCCAGCTAGATAATCTGTGTTGAGTATGGTTTTCTTATTTCCATTCACCAGACAACACTAATAATTATAGAGACTCTCATACCCTACAGAAACTCCCAGGAAATAATTGAACAAATGTGTAGACAATCTGGGTTCCAACAAGTTAACACATGAAAAATTAAAAATACACACACACACACATACATTTTACAATGTAAAAGTCAGATCTTGAATATACTTATTTATTCTAAAGACACACGCTAATGCCAGGTAGCACAGCCCTGGATAGCAGTAGCCATCTGGTTCCTGGTTTGCCCACACCTGGGTTACTTGGGTTAATATGAAAGGTCTTTTTATACCCCTGAGTCATTTGCATCTGATGTTTGGAACATGTTGCTGTCTTTGTTGGAATGTCTGAAGTTTACTGGAGAGATTTTTGCAACTCATAAACAAAAATCAAAATTGTCCTAGGGAAATAATTCTTTATCTCCCTCCTTCTGACATCAGATTATTGTGGATGGCTGACACATATGAATAAAAATGTGAAGCATTTCTTACTGGAAGGACTCCATTTTTGGAATTTATATCTCAGTATCCATCAGTGAAAACAGGTTTGACCTTACCATTTTGTGGTGGGTTGATTAGGAATGGCCCCCATAGGCTCATATGTTTGTGTGCTTGGTCACCAGGGAGTGACATTATTAGGATATGTTGAAGTAGGTGAGGTCCAGTTAGAGGAAGTGTGTTACTGGGGGTGGACTTTGAGGTTTCAGATGCTCAAGACAAGCCCAGCTTCTCATTTTCTTCCCATTGTTTTCCAATCTGGATGTAGGGCACTCAGCTACCTCTTGAGCAGCATGTTTGCTGGCATGATGCCATTCTTTGAGCCATAAGGAAAATGGACTAAACTACTGAACTATAAGCCAGCCCCAGTTAAATATTTCCTCATAAGAGTTACCATGACCATTGTTTCTCTTAACCACAATAGAAACCCTAACTAAGTTATACCCTTCTCTGTCACTCCTGATAAGCCTGTTGATCACACTCATGAGAACAGGTTAAAACCATTGCCTCATGATTCAGGAAAGTGTCATTAAAAAAAAAAAAAAAAAAAAAAAAAAAAAAAAAAAAAAAAAAAAAAAAAAAAAAAAAAAAAAAAAAAAAAAAAAAAACAGATCTGCTTCGAAAAAAAAAAAAAAGTCATCCTCTTTCTGCTACTAATGTAGGAACCATGAATACATGAATATTATCTTAATCCAGTTGGTCAAATACCTTGTCATTGAATTTCTGATAACTCATTGCATCTTTCCTACTAAACTGCAACGATATTGAATTTATATTTGTAACTTAGTTTCATTTCTTATTTTACTAGGGTCAACTGAGGATACATAGATTTTTTTTTTTTAATTTGAAATTTCCGTTTTCATTTTTTTCTATTTTTTTGTTTTTTTGTTTTTTTGTTTTTGTTTTTTGGCACAAGGTTTCTTGGTATAGTCCTGGCTGTCCTGGAACTCACTTTGTAGACCAGGCTGGCCTTGAACTCAGAAATCTGCCTGCCTCTGCCTCCCGAGTGCTGAGACAGGACTTAATGTGATGTCAGTGGCTCAACATTTGGAACTGTGAACATATGCTACATCTCACAAACAGATAAGGATGAGAAGCTCAGCAGTCTGGCAGGATCTAGAGATGCCTGATGCTTTTCAAGCAGAACAAATACCACAATGCAGAGGTCACGTTCTACTCTGCTCCCTGTTGCCTCCTCTGATTACTGGATGTGCAATGCGAATTTGCACTCCATCTTGTTTAAGGTAGGCGAAGTTACCAATTATAGCATTATAAATGTCAGAGCATTTTCTTCTTTACTCTAGCTCTGTCTCCATACTTACATACATACTCTGAGAATGTTTTTTTTTATATTGTCTTATTATAATGGAGATACTAGCTGAGTCTAGAGAATTAAGACCTATATGGGACTTCAAAATTTATCCAGTTTTATACTTCAGCTCACAGTTTGTTGCAGAAAACAAAAATCAGTCACAGATGAAATTAAGTGTCTAAATTTAGTTTTTGTGAAATTATAGAAAAGACAGTTTTGATTTTCTAAAATGAGTAGCCACAGGTTTACATACAAATCAGGATATAGGTTCTTGTGCAATCTTTTATTGACTTACAGATGTTGGTTTTTGACTGGGATCTTAAAGATCTCACCAACAAATCCTGCTGATTAATATATAGGTGAAATTTAAAGCAGTTCAGAGGATTGTTCAGGGAAACTGTCACTAGAAGACCATAAGTCTTCAGTGAAGAAGGTATAATAAGATTAAGATGGCAGATAGGGTTGATGGCAGATAGTTTGTGATAGATGTAAGCTCCAACTGGCAAGTGGGACGTTCAGACCTGACAGCTGTGCAGGAAGGAAGCAGCTGCCTCCATTGTGCTTTAGGTGGGGCACACTTTGGGAACGTAGAAAATCTAATGTGTTCAAGGTGCTCAAGAGTACTATGAAAGCTGGTGTGAAGGTGCAAGAGTTTAAGACTACATTCTGCTCTTGCAGAAAGAGTAAGGTGGATTCCAAGAACCCACACTGAGCAGTAACACTATTTCTAAAGCACTCGGAACCTTCTTCTGTAACCCACAGAGCACTATAATCACATAAAACCCACCAGTACCCGCACCCATACACATAATTAAACAATCTAAAGACAACATTATGGAATTTCATAGTTAGATAATTGGCATGAAAGATGAAGGACAAAATGTGAAACGAGCATTATGAAGAGAAAGGTGACAATGGTTGTTGAAATATAGAGTTTGGAACAGAAATGACAGAGGTGAATGGTCTTGTACAGGAACCAAATGTCAGGTACCCTAGAAGACTAGTCTTTAACCAAATCAAACATAAAAGTCCAGTGATGATTTTGGCTGGCAGTTATAAAATAACACTAAGATTGTAATTATAGCAAGCAATATTGGTTTTCCTAGTAGCAGTTTTTACTAAAATCCATGCTTCTTTGTTCTCACTTTTAGAGAGAAAATCAGGGACCCAAGAAGATGACTTATCCATTAAATTGCTCGCCACATAACTGCGAAGACCATTCAGGTCAACAACTTTTAAGATGATTGGTGTGGCAGTATATGTCTACAACCCAATAGTGGGCAGATAAAAACAACAGGATCCTCAGAGCTCACTAGCTAGATAATTTTGACAAATTAGTTCACCCTATGTATAGCACTAATCACTATCTCAAGAGAAAAAGGTAAAGAACAACCTAAGAATCCACCCAACATTCATCAATGTCTTATTCATGCACATGCATGCATACAGGTACATAACTGAACATGCATGCATACATATGCTAGAGAGAGAGAAAGAGAGGGGGTCAAGAGATGGGGGAGGGAATGAGAAAGGAGGAGTAGGAAGCAGAAGAAACAGCAAAAGGAGGAGGAGAATGAAAAATAAGGGGGAGAACAAGAAGAAATATAAGAAAAAGAGCAAGAAGAAGAAAAAAAGTAGAAATTTCTGGTTTCCTTGGAAACTTGTGCCATGTGATGCTTTTCTGAAAACTTTCTTATAAGAGGATGTTTTTGCTGAAGTAGACACATGGGAAAAGACACGTGGTGTTTTTGTGAAAGCTGCCTGGAAAAGGGGCATGTGATATTTTGATAGAGCAGATTCTTTGAGAGAACATGTGATGTTTGGGAACACTATAAATATAACACAACAGACAATGGACAACCCTGTATGATATCCATTCAACTTGTAATTCTTTGCTGATCATCACTGGGCTTTGAAAATGCTGGTCTTTTCTGAGGATGATTTGTGGTATTGATTTGCCTTGACACACTTTGATGGTCATTGTTTCTCATTACTTCATAGAAAGAAATTCCTCCACAAAACTTCTAGCTGCTTCAACAGACACAGACTGACTGGCAGAACATGCAGTTTCTTCTGGATCAAAATGCTTTTGACAATTTGTTAATTGTGTTTGTGAGTGTATCAAGCTGCTGCTGCTGATTAATGTGAACTAAACTGTTGATATCCTGTCAATGCAAATTGGATTTGCTCCAAAGAACTATTTGTAAATAGGTCCACATTGTCCTTTGCTCTATTACCCTTTCTTTTCCACTACGTCTGGTGGGCAGTGGGCTAGAAGGCATGTTAAAACTTTGTAACGCCTTTATTAAAAGTAGGTTTTAAAAAAAATCTAAGCCTACAGAAGAAGACCAAAACCAAGGTGAATTTTATGGTACCTTTTGACAAGTCAACTAATTACAGACTTTATTATTCAAGACCATTGTAAAACTTTTGGGTATTCAAAGGGAAATGGTTCACTTAAGTGTACACTTCATACATGATGTTTTGGAAAAATACCCATTTTATTTTAATTTTCACTTCTTTGAAGTTCTTTAATCTCATTAGATTCCTTGGATCACTGAAGAAGTAAGAATCTTTTTGATTTCTCTGAAATAAAGTAAGAGAAGCAGCAACTGCATCATAGTTATCTGCACAATACACTCCCCTCTATAAATCTATACATTTTATATTAGCATCTTATTAAATACATCTATTAGAATGTGAGGTAGGTATACAACTCACTAAATTTGACAATTACGGTGCCACTCTGCTTGTTCATAATTTTTGAGGCTCTGCCTTAAATGATATTCTGAAGTCTCAGGAATGAAGAATATGGTATTTGCAACATGCACTGTTTTATGTATTTGTTAGTCTGTTTGTTTGTTTGTTTGTTTGTTTTTTAATAGCAAAGTCTAACTGTAAGTCTTCAAAACCAATATGTCATCCAGACTCCATATATCTTTTCAAGTAAGAATTTCTTGGTTAAAAAATAAATATATCAAAACCCCAAGTCATAAAATAATACAAGCTTTAAGTCTTAACAGCAAAAGGAAGAACAATGTTCACACATATGATATTAAGTTCCCATTTTTTAGTTTGCTGCTGGAAATCAGATCTTCAAAGTGTTTTTTCTGTTGTTCATTTTTGTTGTTGTTTGCTTGTTTGTTTGTTTCTTTGTCTGTTTGCTAAAGGGACGCCATCTTACTAAAGATCAAAACTGTGTGTTTCAAGTCAAAGCTTTCCTAGCATTAGATTTAAGGAACTGAGTTTAGCTCAATGTTTTTAAAATAGGAGCAGTTGAATAATTTTGATTTATAGAATACCATGTTTCTAAATATCATTTATGATTTCAATTTTGAGACAGATATTATTCATTCATAATTTCAATTGTTTTTCTGTTTTACATATGCAATGACCACTGAAGTGCAAGCAGCTGTTAGGAGAGGCATAGAACAATTTGGAGTAAACCATAGATCACTTGAGCCTTTTTTTCACTTTTCAATTAGATGCCCAATCTACTTAAATGCTTTAATTGAGTTTTTAAGGTTTGGTGTTTAATCTGTGTTTCTTGTAAATTACATTGAAGTTCCAGCTTTTAACTATAAAAAGGTGTGTTTCTCTTCTGAATAATAAATACACAGTATCCATTTTATGACATAATAAGAACACTTGGGATCAAAAATTTACAAAACTACATTATTTTTTATTTTGTTCAGGTTACTAAGTCTAGAATATTCTACTATGCTGTTAATGTATCACATAGAAAAACAGTGAACCATTTCCTTATGATATATCTATAATCAATTTTCATCTCATTTTCAAATAGGGGTTTTAGCAAATTTTTGCTGTTTAATGTGTTTTTATTGAAGTAATCAATAATCAATAGTCAACATCATTCACAAAAAAATGTACTAAAAGGTTTTAGGATATAAAGATAAAAGCAGAAAATAACTTCCTATTTACATTGATACTAATTACTGTATTTCAAGCTAAATAATAACTTGATAATGAATCCAAAGTAAGTATCACTGAAATTTTTTGAGAGACATTGATATTACTATTGCTGAGAAAAGAAACTAATAGAAGTACCAATAAGTACCAAAAATTTGAAGATTTAATTAATGTTGTAATTTTGACAATAGTTTTTCAGTTTTCTGTTGTATATGAGTACTCAGAAAGTTATAGTACAAAATGATTTGATGAATAGTTTCATTCAGTGGATGGTGACAGGGTAGAAACAGGAGGATAAAAATATACAATCTGCATCTAGGCAGACAGATCCATTATTCTCGCAATTCCAATCAGGGGTTAATCATCACCTGACATCTGATGTTCAGGCTCAGAGTTCTGTCAGAAGAAATATGTAATTTGTAAACACTGATTGTAATAGAAATGAAAAACTAAATATAAATTATTTAGTCACTAAGCATTGAAAGACTAGAAACAAGCCCAAAGAGTAAAGGGATGAAAACTGTATCAATTTCAACTAATGAAAAAGAGGAAAACACACCCAAAGATGCTGAGAAAGTAAATATGTTTTTCTATTTTTCTAACTATATACAACTGAGAAACATTTTGAAATTGTTAAAAAGATAGGAGATAAAGAAGAATAGGAAGAAAAATGTGAAGTAAAAATCACATGAGAAATATAATGACAGTGCAGGTGTTACTGTGCCCATATGATTCTGTGAACCACATTGTCATCATAGATTTAAAAACTTTGAGAAAATATTCAGTTTACAGTATTGCATTTTAAGAAAAGCAGAAACCCAAGAAGGGAGAGTAATGTTAAACTAAAATATCCAGGAAAATTACTAACTCTTTAAAATCAAACTTTCCTCATAGGGAACATTATGCTCACAAAGACTCCATTAATTCTATCAAATACTCAAGCAAACAGCCATTTCACATACACCATAGAATATCTCAGAAAATCTACTCATAGTCTAGGACTGAAACAAAACACGAGTATAAGTTCTTACAAGGATAAATGTAAAAAGAAAAATAAAGAAATTGTCAAAGTCATTTCTGATTTGACAAACTGTATAAATTTATATCTTTACCTATATACAAAAAACTTTAGATATCACAGTCAAAAATCTAATAGAAGAGAAAGTGAGGAACTGCCTTGTACTTGTTGGCACAGGAGATAAATTCTTATACAGACTAAAAATAGCTTAGGCAATACTTTCAACAATTAATAAATGGGACTCATGAAACTATAAAAACCAGTTTCAGAGTTAACCATACCATCAGTAGGACAAAACTTTTTCCTACAGAATGGAAATAGACATTAAGCAAATCTACATCCAACATAGGGTTAATATTTAAAATATATAAAGAACTCAAGAAATTAGGCATCAGTGAACCAAGTATCCCCCATTGAAAAAATGGGGCACAGTGATAAACAGGAAACTCTCAACAAAGGAACTGTGAATGGCCAAAGAGCACTTAAAGAACTATTCAGCATTCTTGGTCATCAGGGACAAAATCAAAACAAACCTGAGATTCCATCATTCACCAGTCAGAATCACTAAGACCAAAAAAAAAAAAAACCCTCAAGTGACATCACATGGCAATGAGGATTTGGGCAAGAGAAATCCGTCCATCACTGCTCTTGGGAGTGCGAACCCTTTTCCTTCCTCTTGTTCTTTATCTCCTTTCTTTTAACAATTTCAAAATGTTTCTCAATTATGCATAGTTACAAACACAGAAAAAAATATTTACTTTATCAGCATCTTCTGGTGTGTTTTTCTCTTTTTCATTAGTTTTAATTGATACAGTTTTCATTCCTTACCATTTGGGGTTGTTTCTAACCTTTCAATGCTTGGTAACTAAATAACTTATATTTAGTTTCTTCATTTCTTTGCAGATTACACATTTCTTCTGACAGAACTCTGAGCTTGAACGTCACAGGTTAGGTGTTGAGTCCCTCTGATTTGAAATGCAGGGATCAAGGATCTGTCTGACTAAATGCAGATTGAACATTTTTATCCTTCTGTTTCTACCCAATCACCATCCACTGAATGAAACTATTCAAGTCATTTACACTATAACTTACTAAATACTTACATAGAAGAGAATACTGCAAAACCCTTGTCAAACTTAGAACATCAGTTAAATCTTCAAATTATTGTTGCTTATTAGAACTTCCATTGGTTCTTTTGTAAAAAAAAAAAAAAAAAAATCAAGTTGACAGTTTCTCAAACATTTTGAAATAATTATACCTGAAGACCAAGATATAATGTTCCTGGGCATATACCCAAAAGATTTTCCACAGTATCACAAGAACAGAGGCTCAGCTATGTTCACAGAAACCTTATTTTTAATAGTCAGAAACTGGAAACAACCTAGATGTCAATCAACTGAAGAATAGATAAAGAATTTACCCTTATATCTACACAATGGGACACTGTTCACCTATTTAGAACAATGACATCATGAGATCTGCAGGCAAATGAATGGGACTAGAAAATATTTTCCCAAGTGAGATAACAATTCCAGAAATAAACAGATGGTGTTTACTCATGAATAGATATTAGCTATAAAGCACAGAATAACCAATCTATAGTGCACAGATCAAAAGGAAAAACTCCAACACAACAAAACAATGACAACAAAAACAAAAATACAAAACACCATCGCCACCACCAAAACAAAACAAAACAAACAAACAAAAAACCAAAAAACCAACAACTAAATAAGGAGGGCCCAAATGCTGAAATATGAAATGTGACTCTCACTGAGAAGAGAAAACAAAATAGTCATGACAGGTGAATGGAGGGCTAGATGTGGGTGGGAGAGTGGGTGAGAAAGGAAATGGGGGTCAAATGTGGGAAGAGTGGGTGTGGCAGAGGGTTAGGAGTGAGAAGAGTAATCAATTTGGTGAATCTTTGGGAGTACTTGAGAACTGGGATGTGGAGTCTGGGAAGTATATGATGGTGATCCTACTGAGACTCCTACCAACAATGGATATGAAAACTGAAATGGTTACCTCCTGTAGCCAGGTAGGACTTCCAGTGGAAGGTGCAGGATATCAACTCACTGACAAGATCTCCAACCCCAATTTGTCCTACCTACAAGGTATAAAGATGTTAGAGAGATTGAGGAGCCATCGAAACAATGACCCAACTTGTGACACATTCCATGTAAGAGACCCAACATTATTAATGACACTCAGCTATGCTTGCAAATAGGAGCCTAGTTTGATTGCTTCCTAAGAGGATTCCTTCAGCAGCAGATGGAAACAGACGCAGAGACCCATTCCTACACATCAGGAGGTAC